>LPNX010202890.1:523993-536791 GCA_001517045.1 Pseudotsuga menziesii
GGAAAGGTTCATTAGAAGGAAGGTGCGGCTCAACTAGGCTATCCCAATCAATGGAAGCAATCCGAGAGCTTGGTGGGGGTTGATCCGAAGCAAGTTCAGTGCCCCCTTGTTCAGTAAGTTCTGAACTGGTAGTGAAGAAAATGTGACTAGTAGACACTTCACTCTCCAAAGGAAGAGTGGGATTGATCGACAATGGAATCAATTCAACCGCTTCGTGAAAGTCACTCTCCGAAGGGAGAGTGGGATTGACCAAAGATGACATTGGTTCAATCACATTAGGATCACTCTCCGAAAGAAGAGTGGGATCGACCAAATCTGAGATTGGTTCAACCACTTGATCAACCAAAGGCTGAGTAGGGTGTTGAGAAATTATAGGTTGTTCTTGAGAAGTAAATCCTTGAGTCTTGGACCACACTCTTCGCACCTCTGCAATAGCAGGGCATAGGTGAGTAAGATGATCTCCCTCGCAGAGCATACAAGGGAACTTAAGTTTGCACTTCGAACGACCAGTTTTCTCAACGGTGTCAACATGACTAGCTGTGGATGACTGTTTGCTCTCAACATGACATGTAGAGGATGAGAGTTTGCCCCCAGCATGAACTACAGAGGCTGGGTGACTGGGTCCAACCTGACTAAGAGAGGCTAGTTGTTGAAAAGATTCAGGATGTTCAAAAACGGGATGACCATTAAACCAAACTCTTCACACCTCCGCGATAGAAGGGCATTTATAAGTAAGGTGGTCTCCCTCACAAAGCTTACAAGGAAACTTGGGCTTGTGTTTTGAATGGGTAGTCTTTTCAACAGTGTCAACATGACTCGCAGTGGTTGATGGATTGTCTTCAGCATGAACCACAGAGGTTGAGAGACTGCCCCCAACATGACTTGCAGAGGCTGAGAGGCTGGATCCAACATGACTTGTAGAGGTTGGATGGGCACCACCAACATGAACAACAGAGGTTGAATGGTTAGGATCAACATGCTTTTCAGCAGTTGAGTGTGTGCCCCCAGCATGAACCACAGAGGCTAGGTGGATGGATCCAACATGAACAACAGAGGTTGGATGGGGAGATTCAACTTGAACAACAGAGGTTGAATGGGTGCCCTCAGCATGAACCACAGAGGCTAAGTGACTAGATCCGACATGACCTGGAAAGGTTGGAAGGATCTCACCAGCATGATCAACAGAGGCTGGATGGTGAAGATCAACTTGACTTGCAGAGGTTGAGTGCTTAGATCCAACATGACCTGCAGAGGTTGGATAGGTGCCCCCAACATGAACCACAGAAGCTGGGTGGTGAGGTTCAACTTGACCAGCAGAGGTTGAACGGGTGCCCCCTTGCTTATGTGCCTTCTTCCTATTCCTCCTTCTTTTACTCCTTTTAGACTGTCGGTTACTAGTATCAGTACTTTCACCGCATGAGGTAGAAGGAGGAGGAGAATCAACTACAGGTGGAGGGGAAGCAGTGTTTTGATGCCCTTGATATAAGGAGCTTGCTTGAGAAGCATCAGGAGCATTCATGACAGTTGGAGTGGAAAACAACCACACCGGTATCCCTAGGGTGAATCCAGGAAGATTCAGGGTGGCCATCAAGGGAACACCAACATTCCCCGTGAGAGAAATAGTACAAGGAGTTCCCAGCATGGGGATCTCTTGGTTGGTGTTCGAAGGGGTGTTAGCCATAGTTTCAAACTAGGAGACAAAGTCTGAGGTTGATAAGCAACCAAAATTACAAAGCACACACCTAAAGGCACACTAAGTACAGACAAACCACACAGCACTCACTAAAAATTCCTAAAGCCAAACAAACAAACAGGTATAAGATATACTTTCCAGAAGAAAGCTAATAGACAGTTACTTGGCGTCCCTGTAGATGTTCTTAGGCACAAGCGGAGGAATCACCCACCGCCCTCCCACACTTTCTACCGGGGTTACCTTCCAAGTCCGTCCAAGGTCAACCAGAAATAACTTTCCGGTGTACCTGTGTATGAACCCTAGATGTCAAGAGACTAAAGGCTACCTTGGCTAGACCAACAGTCTGGGGGGATAGTCGCAAGACAGACTCATACGCATGGGCAAGGTAGCTGAGCCCGAAACTCTGTCTAGGATAGAATCCCCAGATGCGTAAAAGTCTTGAGTTACGTTTTGACAAGGATTTGGAGGGTTATCTCCTCTATCCAAGCCTCCACGCAGCCTCGTGCTTAACTCTCGTTTGAGAGGAGCTTCCTAGATACAGTCGATAAAGTCAAGGATTTACCTAGTGATAGGCCAACTACGTCTGAAATTTAACACTTGTGGGGAGTTTAAACTCCCTATCCCACAAGTCTAGCCTAAGCTAGTTGGTGTATGATCCTATAAAATAAAACTTACTAGTAAATTTTAAATTATATCGTTTATTTTAAGGGCTGTTTTTAGTCAGAGGGTAAATGGCATGAAACTTATGTGGTGTTTTGACTCAAAATTGAAACAAAATGACTAAGCAAAGAGATATGAAATGCAAAAAGCAAAAACTATTCTCTTTATTTTTCTTTTCAAATAGAAACTTGAAAGCCACAAAAGAACAAATTCTTTTATTTTTATTATTTTTCCAAAAACAATGATATGCAATGCAATCTAGACTAAAAGCCTAATCTACATGCATATAAAGCAAACATGTGTTTTTGTATTTTTCTTTTATAAATGCAAAAGAAAAATCAGCCTATCAACTAATGCAAGCAAGTACTGAAAGCAAAGCAAATAGACAACTACTCTACACCCCACAAACAAACCCTAGGTTTCCCTAAAGTTAGATATCAACCTGTCCTGAAAGGAAGGCTTACAAAGGAAAAGAAGCCAACAACGTTGGAATCAAGAGACTAAGCAATAAGACTAACATAAACAAAGGTAAAGAAGTCCCAAGTATCAATCTAAACCTACAAACAAAGGCTGCTCAGTACCTTGTCCAACAAGGTCAAGCCAAAGAAGGAGGTGGGGGAGCAAGCAGCAAAAACAAGTATAGGTTCTTTTTAATTTTCTTTTATAAATGCAAAAGAAAAACTACAATGCACTGTACTTGAGCAAACTTGAAACAAAAAAACTATCTAAAAGCAACAAACTGAAGCAAACAGGCTGATAGAACCAAAAGACAACCAACAAAGGAAGGCTAGGAACCCTATATTGGGTGCACACAATGACAAAAATCATTGTAGACTTATAAAGGCAAATGACAACTAGCCACTGTCAGAAGACAGTCTTGAAAAACAGAGCCTAAGACCCTGATCATAGATCTGGACAAAGACACATTAGCCCACAACCCAAACAGGCCAACCACTTCAGCATGCAAACAGAAAATAATCCAAGTAAAAGAGACTAAAGGGCTTTCGAAAAAGCACAAAGTGTGATCAACAGAGGCACTTAGAAAAGCTGCACAACATTCATAAAGAAAATCAACTCACCAACAGGGATTACAGAAAGAAAGGAAAAAGCAAACCTTAACTTAAAAAATCCCTACTTCCAGGCAGATTTGCGACTGTATATAAGAACAACCCGCGGATGATCCGCGACTATCTAGTACAACAACCCGCGAATGCAAAATTGGATTTGCGACTGTTCAGAAGAGCAACTCGCGAATGGGCATAAAACTTTTCTCAAAGAACAAGAAAAATTCCCAAGACTTTCAAATACCAAGGCAAGTATGAACCAGGATGTAAGATCACATACAGACTTCAAGCAAAGACTGGTAAGGGGTGACAGAAACAACCTACAACAGTCTAGGCATCCCCAGTGGAGTCACCAGTTCTGTTGTACAGGATTACACACCTAATAACCATAGGTCTGGGGTTACCAACATACTCAATTAACTTGCAGACAATTGACTTCTAGAATGCAGTAAAGGAAATAGGAGGATGAGAAAGACTTACTCGATTAACGAAGGTCGATCCCTGCTAGTCCTCTTTCGTTCTGCTTCTTCTCCAAAGTATTCAAGGTTGCTCCTCTTTCACCTGTCAAGAAACAATCTTCCAGATACAAGATGATTCATATATATATATAAGCAGGTTAGATAAATCACATATAAAATGCAGAAACATAAACATTTATCAAACCAAGATACATGAAACACATATGGAAGAAGGATTCTCTTTATTATCAATAATGGAAAGAGTTCAGATTACAACCCAACGCCTGAGACAAGGACTCCTCTGCAACCAAAGGATTATGAGTTCCACTACTCCAAAGACTTCTGTATACAATCCACCAGCATAACTTTGCTCTCCAAGTCCATATATCCAACACCCTCCCCAAGGCCTATATTTATATGGGTGAAATAAGGCAGTTTCGCAAGTTGAGGAGGTTGAGACAGTTAAGGTAATTAAGGAAAATGGCTTAACTAATCTCATATCAATGCTTGTTTTTATTTTTAAATGTTAAGGAACATATTCGCGGGTATGTAGAAGGACAACACGCGAATGATCCGCGACTTGCTATAAGAGCAACCCGCGAATAGATCCATTTGCGACTTGCAGCAACCAACACTCGCGAATGAGTCGTGAGTTGTATATGTACAGAGTCGCAAATACAACGTAACATAGCAAAAAATGGCAAAGTAATCAGCTGGATGGAGGAGGAATGTATTATAGTAAGCCAATCTATAGTGTTATGGGAAAACCTCAATCCATAGATGTCTTTTTGTGTGCTAACATGAGGGATGTCGGCACTCGGACGGAGAGGTGACATTTAGATGGATAACAGGGGTATTCAAACCCTTGAGCCAATGGGGAAAAGCCAAATGTCAAAGGGAAAACCCATAAAGTGGTCAACTACCCATTTTGTCCTTTTGTGCCCAATCATCTAGAAGTGGTTGAATAAGTTATTTCCTTAGGATGGGAAAGGTATGGAAGTCAAATTCGAATTTGGGAAGCCACCCATTTTTTGAAAACATGTTTTTTACTTCTTGGGCAAGTAAATTCTTGGAAATGCATGCCCAAGCCATTATTGACCCATATATTTCATTCCTCACCCATTCTCATGGAGGTTGGGCTCTCTCACACAGCCGAAGCTTGCTGAGCTTTCTCCCCCGTAATTTTCTTGTTGTTTTCTTCATTTCTCCATGCCCATAATTCATTTTCTATGTTGTCAACGAATGGGAAGAAGGGGATCATGATTCTTGGGGTTTGAAGAGGTCGTTTTTGCCTTGTGAGCAAGCTGGGAGCTTCCCTCATGTTTTTCTGCAGTTCACCCATTTTTCTCCATGGCTAGGAAGTCGTTTTTGTGTTTCTCAGCGAATGGGAGAAGAGACCCACGATTTTGGGGGCTTTAAGAGGATGTTTTTCCTCTCCTCATGCAGTTGAGCTTATTGGGCATTTTCCCCTCATGATTTCTATTGTTTCCTCATTGTTCCATACCCATAAATTCGTTGGTGTGTTGCTATGTGGTTATGAATTACTATGAACATGTTGAATGCTTGAATGAACGTGTTTTTCTTCCGCTGTTTATTTCATGTATAATGCATATATGTATGTTTTTAATTCAATGCATGTTTCTTATCATGTTGATGGGGCTAGATCACATGTTTGACAACAACAACAGTTTAGTCACGTCCTCTCCATTGTCGATATGAGGGGTGGGACGTGACATCCATCTAGATTTGCCCCGATGTATTGAGATCCATCCATTTCTAGGCCGGATGTATAAAATGTTGAAATCCATTAATCTCTAAGTTGAATTTACATCATAAACATTGAGAAAGTTCAAAACCAAAATTTTAAATTTATTTCTTTAATTACAACATTTATTTTGTCACCAGCTTAGAATAGAAATTGTTGTAGGTATATATTTATTTTCATGTTTTTAAAACATAAAATGTTGAAATCCATTAATCTCTACACCAAATTTACTTCATAAATATTGAGAAAGTTCAAAACCAAAATTCCAAATTCATTTATTTAATTACAATATTTATTTTGTCACCGCCTTATATTAGAATTGTTGCACTTATATTTATTATCGTGTTTTTAAAATATAGAACATGTTATTTATTCATGAGTTTTAATTATTAAATAGTAATAGTGCATGCATATCCATTGATCTCTATGTTTCTACAATATATTAACATGTTAGAGTATTCCTAGCCATTGATCTCTATGTTTCTGCAACATATTAACATGTTAGTTGTCACATCTCCTCCCCTCATCCTGACGATGGAGAGGACGTGACCAACGCACTGCTGCTGCTGTCAAAATGGGCAATCTAGCCCAATGAACATAATCATAAAAATGCATTGAAGTAACATACATACACAGATGCATAACAAATGCAATTATACAGTGGAAACACATCCTTCATTCAAGCATTCATCATGTTCATCATAATTTATTAAAACAAATACAGTTGCAAAGGTAAATACACAAGAAAATAGTTATCTTGAGAAGAAGCTTCCGCGCAACTAGTTTTCACTGCAATGTTCCACCCAACCATAGTCCAGTGTGCTCATCAATATCTCAACACCACTGCCACCCTCAAGCTAGGCATGATTTCCACAAGGAACTAGGGAACAACAGGCTTACACACAACAAGACCATACACACACAGTAAAGCCAACACACAGTTGGGTTTCACAGACTGTCTAGCCCAGCCAATAAACAATTGGGTTTCACAAGCTACTAAGGCAATAAGCCAATCACATATGGGTTCCTTGGACTTACTCAGTCAAGCCAACACAAGGATATCCTTCCCAACAAAATACAAGTTCTAGGTTGTAGAGAAACGTTTGGAAACCACAAACAAAAATGGCAGATGGGGAAAAACAACCCAGGGGAACAAATCCAAAAAATGCTCATGGATGTTACAAGAACAAAAACAACCTCTATTCACACCCAGATCATGAATCTGAATTCAGACAACGCCTATGGGCATTTTGGGAGAAATTTCAGCCTCAGCAAACACCCAAATCGGGAATCTCTACTGCACATTCACTCAACAACACAAAAACGACTTCCCAGCTTTGAGAAATTGAGGAAATGATAGAAGAACATGAGGGAAACTCCCAGCTTTCTCATAGGGGCAAAAGTGGCCTCTTCAAACCCCAAAAATGTGGTACCCTTCTTCCCATTTGCCCAACAACACAAAAAATCAATTATGGGTATGGAGAAGTGAAGAAAATGACCGAAAAATCATGAAGGAGAGAGCTCAGCCACCTTCCTATTGCGTGAGGGATCCCAACGTGAATGAGAATGGGTGAGGACTGAATTTCTACTCTCTTACTTGACCCATAAGCCATAACACGTTTTTCCAAAATGGGTGGTCTTCCCAATTCGAATTTAACCTCCATACCTTTCCCATCCCAAGGAAATAACTTCCTCAACCAATCTCCGACAGAAATAAATGATTGGGGAAAAAAGACAAAATGGGTAGTTGATAGATTTCTGGGTTTTCCATTAGACATTTGGCTTTTCCCCATTGGCTCAAGGGTTTGAATATTCCCCCCTCCCTATTCCTTGTGAAATCATGCCCCCATCTCTTTCACGTTGTGGCGCATAGCTAGTTGTGGTATTTTTATTAATTTGCATTTTTACATGATGTCTCAAAACATATTGTTCCTGGCTAGCACATAAACCATCGGCATCGATTTTAATCACCGATACATAAGACACTATATTGATGGTGGGGCCTTTGCCTTGAGCTCCACACCATGATCAAATAAAAATATTTGCATCATGTGCAATTCAACACCATGGGGTCGAAACCGAGGCACACATTCCCATCCCCCTTGGGGTCAAAACCGGGGTGTTACATTAGTTATTTATCAATTTTAATTATTAAATACTAATAGTGTATGCATATCCATTGATATTTGTGTTTGTGTTTGATAGGTTTATATTTAAATATATATTAACTCAGTGGATATGACTTAGTGAATGACAAATATTACCTCAGTGGATCTGGCTCTTTTGGATTAGTTATTCATTAGTTTTAATTACTAAATACTAATAGTGTATGCATATCCATTGATCTCTTTGTTTCTGCAATATATTAATATGTTTAACATGTTAGTGTATGTATATCCATTGATCTATATGTTTCTGCAACATATTAACATGTTAGTGTATGTATATCCATTGATCTATATGTTTCTGCAACATATTAACATGTTAGTGTATGTATATCCATTGATCTATATGTTTTTGCAACATATTAACATGTTAGTTATTCATTAATTTTAATTATTAATTATTAATAGTGTATGTATGTCCATTGATCTTTATGCTTTTGCAGCATATATTTTTCTTTGAATTATATGAAGTTCTCATAAACAATGGAAAATGTTGACTAGGAAAATAAAATAAAATCCAAATAAATGAATGTTAAAATCTTCTTGTCAATGAAATGATCCATTGAAAATCCTCGCTGCTACAAAATTGCTACTAGTTTACAGTCAAGTTAATTTACAATTGGATGTGGCAATGTCGGGGACATTGCCACCATGTGGCTCTTGTTGTCTTAGTGCTTTGTGCCGTTTGTATAGAAGTCCACAAATAACAATATTACGGAAAGTTTGAAATTTTGTGATCAAATTTTGGGGCATAGTCTTCAGCGTAAAGGGAAGGGGATTATGTTCATGAGAATTGGTGGTGAAGGAAGCATATTGCTCCCAATATTGATAAGTTGGTGAGTACATTAGCCTCGTCACATAATCATTTTTTCAATAGATGTGTCATTGTGGAATATACAAACATGAAAAAGGCCAATTTGTAAGTTAATTGTGAGAAGCACTATAATGATTGTGAAGACAACATGGATATGGACGAGAAGCATTGTGATGATTATGAAGACAACATCAATGACTATGATTATGAGGAAATGAGAAACTTTGAAGAAAGAGTAGAAGTTAAATAATGAAAGAGAACTAAAGGCCATAAGAAGACAATTGATATTGAGCAAACTTAGATTGAAAAATTACAAAAAAGGTAAGATAGTTTTGTTGGAAGTAGTAGAGGAATGTTAAAATGAGAAATTCGAATAGGAAGCTACAAACATAAAGGAGTTGAAAGACAAGGTCCTTTACCTAGAGTTGGAGAAAATACTAGGCTTTGAAGAAATTCATTCCCATGAGGCATTGGTTGGTTCACCTCAAGCAATCGCCATGAAGAAATGATATAGTGGAGCAGAAAGTAGAGCTAAAAGGACATTATGGCATTTCCTTCTTGGGGCGATTTCTCCTTTCCTTCTCATATCACTTGTTGGGTTCATGTTGGGATTATATGGCAGTCACATCTTTCTCGCTTGGCACTTGTGGGATATCTACGGAAGCTATTTGTTTTGTAATTCAATGAATCATTGGTGAGTAGAGGAAATTGAGGCCCATAACCTACAATTGACTCATTTGTCATTTATGGGTTCAGAGATTTCAATCATTCATCTTGGCTTCTACTTATATTTCGTCTGAAGGTGTTCATACTCTGATTTCATACTATAGCGCAATTGAATTCCTTCTTTATAAATCCTATCGGCTTCCACATTTCCTTCCTTGTATACATGATGAATAGAGAAACTATCAAACATTGTTGGGGCGTGCACCTTAACGGTCCCTAACTTTGGTAACTCCGCGGTTTTTGTGGAAGTTGTAAGCGGAGTTACGACTCAAAACAGTCTTAGGGGTGTCGGGGTTGAGTAAAAACCTTCTTTTTTGTAATAAACCCATGGTTTAAGTCTAGGGTTTAGGGTTCGGGGTGCCCATGGTTTAAGCCCATGGTTTTGTAATAAGTGTACTATAAATAAGCACTCTTGTAAATAAGTCAGTTTAGGCTTTTGATGTAAGATGAATTGATGTGAAGCTAAGGCTTGTTTGTAAGAAGGTTAAGTCCCAGCTGTGTGCGTGGATGACCTCTGCAGCTGTGTGTGCAGAGGGTTTTGGGTGATTAAGGAAATCTGCAGCTGTGTGTGCAGAGGCCTGTAGCTGTGTGCACAGCTTTGAGGACTTGAAGGGATCTACAGCTGAGTGCGCAGATCAGAACTGTGGTTTTTGTAAAGAGTTGAATAAAACACAGTTCTGTGGACGTAACCCCTAAACTGGGGGTGAACCACGTTATATCGCGTGTTGTGGTTTTTGTTGTGTTGGTGTTATGTTCTTTTATGCATTGATAAATATATAACTGATAAGTAAGATCACTGCTAAATACTAACTTCGCTGGAATTCCCAGTAAAGGGTTAAGCAAGGCACTGTTTGTTTATCTAACCGCGAAGCTAAATAAGTAACTATTAAAGCTCTGCATTTTATGATTATAATTGTTAGAAGCTAAAGGTACAGTAATATCCCTCTTCTGCTTGCAGAAACCTGATTCTGCGGCACCCCTGTTGGTCGCTGGGCAGACCCGGGTTTACTATAATGTACCAACAACACCCCTATCTCACTGGCCCTTTCGGCAACAGACCGCGGAGCGGCCTGAAGTCTCACCCGAAGTGATCCTAATGGGTTGGCCAAAGACTCAAGTGTCTCGACCAGGTTCTGTCGCATCCTATGTGCGCCTCGCAGCTCTTCTTAGCCCGCGAGAGCTGTCTCCTCTCTGTGGTGCGTAGTTTCCTCTTACTCGCGATGACTCTAGCCCTTATCGCATCGCCGTGTCCTGGGAAACAAGTAACTCTCTCCTACGCTCGATCCTCAACCTGCGGTACCGTGCACCACAGCTCCTCTGTTGATGCGATATCACCTCCCTACGATATCATACCGTCGCGGCTCAGCGTACTTAGTGTTACTCGTGTTCAACTTACGGGACTCAACATACAAGGCTGCTTTATACTGCGACTCTTAACTGGCTTAAGTGAAACATAGACAAACTCTTATACAGAATACTTAAAGACTTCAACTTGCATTTATCCTTCTATAATGTTGTAACTGAATAACGCATACATACATTTACTGTAAGCAAAGTTCATGTAATGAATGACAGATATAACAAGTAAATACAATCACATGAATCAATCACATAACGCTCTGATTTTACGTGGTTCACTTCCATGGTAGAAGCTACGTCCACAGAACTGTGTTTCTATATTATAACTTGAGAGAGGTACACAGTTCTGCTGCACCGCATATGCAGCTAGAGATCTTCTGGGTAACTCCGCACACAGCCTAGAGCCCTTCTCTCTTAGATCTCTTCTCTATATTGCCTTCTTACAATATACTCTCACACTCTCTCTCTCTCTGTCAATCCCTGTGGATTGTTACATACGTGCTCAATGAGCTAGCTACTGGTTACAGTAAGATACTATAGACTGAATACAGAACCAGAGCTCAACTCTATTACAATACAAGGTAACTGTGAGCTGACAGACTCAATGGCTAACTAGTTGGATGGCTTAAAATGCCCAAAATGCCAACCTTTTTCAATACAAAATATATCCCTTTATAGGCGGCCCGAAGGTCTCGCCATTACAACACTGTGGGCCTGTCCCAACAGTAACCCAAAACCCTAACTAGTGACAGTCGACATATCTGTACTTGGGGTAGCCGCTTTTCGTCACACCACTGCTCTCTGCAGTCTTCCATGCTTCCCGGCGTTGACCATGGGTACTATGCATCGATTCCCTTCTTCTATCCTTCATCTTCAATACCTCGGCCTCGTCGCTCCTTTTCCTTTATGAGGGTAGCTGAGCCCTCCTGTCTTCGCCGCTGCCTTCAATGCAGTGGTTGAGCTCTCTCTTCTCGGCCGCTCAGGTACTGTAGTCTTTCTTGACTTCTTTGTCCCAACAGTCACGGTTTTCGACTCTGCTCTGCAGCTAGAAACATGCTACGACGTCGTAGCTTTACCTTATCTCTTCATCTCCGTCAAACTGTCTATCCACCAAAATGGCAGCTTCTCCTGTAGCTGCGGGACTCTGCTCCAACAGTCCCCTAATACTTACTTGTGGCTCATCCCCGAGCCACTACCAGTGGGATTCTCCTGCTGTAGCTTCTCCTTGGCTTCCTGCGAAGTGCAATGAAGCTTGTCCCGAAGTCCTGCGACTTCGTTCTGCATCGCTGCGACATGCTCTTGTGCCGAGTCAAGCATAGCTTGACTAATACTAGAGTCTTCTGCTGCATCAATTTCATTTCTGGTGGCAGTGAACTCCCCAACTTTTTGCTCAACCGCATCGACTAACTCTGTGATTTGTTCCTGATATGGTTGAAGCAGGTCATTGATGTGTATCTCCTTTACTCTCAACCACTGCGCTTCCTGCTGCAAGTGGTTCATCTCCGTCGTCTTTCTCATCTTCTGAAGAGTTGCTAAGCTCTTGATTTCTTCCTTCATTGCTGTTGTGGTATTCTCTATCTGCTGAATACTTTGCTGGATTTCTACTTTCTCGGGAGGCTCATCTAACTCCGACCATGTGTTTGTCACATCAGCTAGCACCGACATTGCATCGTCTATGCGAGATTTCATCTACGCGGAAGTGAGTCGGAAGGCCTCTACTCTGGCTTCCTTGTCTGCCTGGGGGGTACCCAGTGGTCTAGCCTCAAGCTCAGCAATCTGCGCTTTGTGGTCTTCCTCCATCTTGGCCATTGTTTCTTCCATCCTGGTTACTTTTTCCTCCAGAGCCTTTTCTTTGTCTGCAACTCTTCTTACCTTCTGTGGGAGAGGTAAGGCGAACTCAATATTACATTAGGGTAACTCCAATGCGATGCTCTGTAAGACTTGAGAGAGATTCTGTTCTCTTTCTTCATAGGTTCTTAACTTGTCTGCCTTATTCTGATAGCTGGTGGCGAGTGTTGCATTCTTTTGTTTCAGCTGTGTGTTTTGTTTATAAGTCGCGAGCTCTCTACCTCTGAGCTCTGCGCTTAGCTGCTG
>LPNX010202890.1:536825-586270 GCA_001517045.1 Pseudotsuga menziesii
TGTGAGGTTAACCTCGAGAGGTTTCCTAATCTGTATCGGTGCATCCATCATTGATGTAGGGAATCGGATGCTCCCTGGTGGTATCAAGACTGTATTAATGTGATCCGTTCCCAAGATTTCGCGGGAAATCGACTGTGTTGAACTTTCTCCTGCAGTCGCCTTTACCGGCGGAACCTGTATCATGGCAGTCTTCTCAGTAATTACTTTTAAGTCCAGAAGCTGCTTTTCTACCATGCTTTGTATATTTTCCTGCGATGTCTGCATCGCCTCAAATGAGTCCTTCAATGTGTCATGCATTCTTGTTGCAATGAGTTCATAATCATCCTCTGTCAGCGCAGTCTTCGAAGGTAGTTTTGTGGCTTTGTGCTTTTTCTTCTTCTGTGCCTCTGGTGTCCCTTGTTCTCCATCCTTTGTCGCCTGTGCCTCTGGTGGCACTTGTTGTGAATCTTTCCTCTTTTCTCCTGGTAGTGGCACTTGTGTTGTATCTTGCGTCTGGGTCTCCACTTTGTCTTTGCCTTTGTTCGATGGGTCTGTCTGTGCGGTACCTGATAGTAGGGGTGTGGTATCTTCTAACACTTGCTTCCAGTTGTCACCAAAGTCTTTGATCACATCCTCGACATCCTTCATTGTCATCCTAAACCAACCATTGGCCCAATCGTCCCTTTTAGCCCTTTTTGGCCGCAGGTAAATTCTGTGGCGGTCCACCATAAACTCAAGCCGATCATCATATGTGTCCACTATCTCCTTGCTGATCCATGGTGTTTCTTGGAGGATGTTCCTCAGCAGCCTATAGTATTCATAGAATACTATCGCATTGACCTTTTTCTTGGCTGGGATGCTAGTCTCCCATAAGTTTGTGTAGTGCGCACCTCTGGGCTCGCCACTCGCTAGCTGTCGAAATTGGGTATGGGGCGGCTCCTTCCACCCGACGAATGCACAGAGTATCAGCAACCACAAGAAATGGAAGGGGTGGGTTGCCTCATCCTGAGCTTGCAAACAATCTTGCTGAAACATATTTAACAAAAATAAAGACCAATTGAACTGTTTTCCCTCTGCAACTTGTATGGCCAGGTTAATTACTGATCATGTGACTTCCTTTGGGCGAACCTTGGTTAACATTCTGCCTGCAAGCAGACTAGCTGTAAATCTGAGTGTATTGTCTGTTAAGCTTACGATGTCGTAAGCCCGACCTCCTCTTTGTAGTTTATACTTGGCGACTAGGGTTGGTGATAGCTTGGAATCCTTGGTCTTTCCTGTTATATTTGTCTTTGGGTCTTGACCAGTCTTGGATAGCCCGGTGATGCGGTGTATCAGGTCGATGTTTAGGTCGACCTTGTTACCAAGCCAAAGGTAACCCCCATGTACGCATGATAGTAGGATGCGCACCATAGCATTAACCTCTGCGCCTCATCCAAAATGTGGTATTCTTAACAGATTGAGCAGGCATGAGCGTTCCAGAATCTGGACATGTTCCATGGGAACATATTCATCTGCACCTGTCCTTGGGTTCTTCTGAATCGTAAGATACTGAGCCGATCAGAATTGAGGATATGTCTTACTATCGCCCAGGTTATAATCTACAAATTTAACAACAGCGACATATCCTAATAGATCTCCATCTTCCTTTACTCGAGAATCAATCTGTGGTATAGGAACATGAAACTTACCACTCTTGGGAATTTTTACCTCTGGTGCACCGTCAACTCGTGGTATGATGTAGTCTGTTGCGTTATAAACTTCTTTGTCCAGCTCCGGACTGGATTCTTCTCTTATTTGAACTTGGCTCCTCATTCTTGGCAGTTGTTCGGTCTGTGATGAACTTGGCGTGACACCCTTAGACGGCGTCGTCATAGCGAACATAAGGCCTCCACGCTCGAACCTTTCCAAAATCACTTCTATAGGTTCCTCCTTGGACAAAACCCACTCGGTGTTATACTTTGGATTGGCAATGGCTGCAAACTATGGAAATCACAGCACTCTGTAACGAAATTAGCTCTGCACAGGGAACACTTAACAATGCACTCTATAGCTCTCGGATCTTTGCAAATGTAACCCTCCCGAATGAATAATTTTTGCTTTTATGCCGAAGGTGATAATCCCAGACACAACGGTCATCTAGACTGAACCCGTCAGTCGTATTAATTGCTGGACGAGACCACACCCGTCATTTTGATCCTTAATAAATGCTGAAATCCGATTAATTTCCCTCGAAGTGTGTGTATGCAGGTGCCGGTCTCGTCGAAGATTTACCAAATATGGATAATTGATTATGCTATACCCAAATCTACGGTAAGGTATACCGGTCATTTCTTCATTAACTGCCTGTCAGAAGGCGGCTTGACTAGCCCTCTGTCTCGTTGCAAACTAGGTACGTGGCATGGAGAAACATCACGCTGCTGCAATGCCGCACCGCATCTCTTGCTCAAAACAAACTTAAGCGTTTTTTTTTTTACTGTGCAAAATGAACCGTCCTTATGCAATTCCTGATACTTAGAATACCTGCCGGTGTAGATTAATTCCCGGTGCGATGCCTCCTTTCAACTACACTAGACATCTGCACCTCTCGGCTCTGAGTTAGGGCTGAGAGGTGGAGTGGCTGTCACTATAGAGCTTAAACCTACTGCCATTGATCATCGTGGGAAGAAGCTCCCCATTCAGTTTGCTGAGCTGAATGGCTCCTCCCTCTGTGACTTGCTGTATCTGATACGGCCCCAACCAATGCATCTTGAACTTCCCTGGAAACTTAATAAATTTACTGTCATAGAGGAGTACTAGGTCTCCGATTTGAAGAGTCTTACTCTTAATGTGTCTGTCATGCCAAGATTTTTCTCGTGCCTTCTGCACTTTCTAATGGAATCCGACGATGAATCTGTCTTCCTCTAAGGCAAGCATCTGTGCTAGCCTTTCCTGCACCGTGTCTGTATCAGCCATTCCAGTGATCTGAGCAATTATTAAACTGGGAAGAATATACTCCATAGGCATAACAGCCTCCTGTCCATACACCAAGCTGAAAGGTGTGTGTCCTGTAAGTTTCCTGCATGTAGTCCTATACACCCATAATACAGCGTTAAATCTGAGGTCCCAATCATTCCTTTGGCTGTTGCAGATCTTAGTAAGAGCGTTTTCTAAAATCTTGTTAAAGGCCTCCACCGTACCATTAGCTTGTGGGTGGTAGGGAGTGCTCTTATGGTGCTGTGTCTGGAATTCTTCCATCAAGGCCTCAATGGTGCGATTCAAGAAGTGTGTGCCTTGATCGCTCATCAAAATTACTGGGCATCCAAATCTAGTGATGATGTTTTCAAAAATGAACTGTGCGGCTATAGCAGCATCACAATTTCTTACTGCTTTGGCCTCTGCCCACCTGGTTAGGTACTCTATTCCAGTGATGATATATCTCGCACTAGTTCGTTTTCCTAGTGGGTTGATAGGACCCACAAAGTCTATAGCCCACTTGTCAAATGCGCGCAACGTAATCTGCGGCCGCAGTGACATTTCATCTCGTCGTGAAGGTTTTCCTACCCTCTGGCAGATGTCGCAGCATCTGCAAAAGTCCTTAGTGTCTTTATGTAACATAGGCCACCATAATCCTGCGGCTAGGATTTTCTGTGCAGTCGGCTTTCCTACGAAATGACCTCCTGCGGTACATGAATGTGCTTCTCTAATAATAGCCTCTTTTTCATGAGGCATCACACATCTGCGCAGGACTTCATTTGGACCTAAATTGTATAACTGTCCTGCGATCAGGGTGAAGTCTGCTGCTTTAACAACCAACTGCCTCTTTTGATGCTTGGTAAACTCCTCAGGTGCCCTTCCTGTAGTGAGAAAGTGAAGAATATCAGCATAGTACTCATCTGTGATCTGGATAGAGAACAACTGCGCATCTGGAAAATTGTCCTCTAGATTACTTGGCTCTTCTCCTGAGTCTATTCGCGACAGATGATCAGGTCCGGTGTTCAATCTTCCTGGTTTCACAATGATTTCAAAATCGTACTCCTGAAATAGGAGTAACCATCTGCAAATTCTTCCCCCCAACACTAGCTTATTGACCAGATACTTCAATGCGGAATGGTCAGTAAACATCTTGAACGAGGCACCCAACAGGTAGTGCCTGAACTTCTGTAGCACGTACACCATAGCTAAGCCTTCTCTTTCTGTCGTGGTGTAGTTCTTTTCTGCTATCGATAGCTTTCTGCTGGAGTATGCGATAGGATGATCGATACCTCCTTCTCTTGGTTGCGTTAAAACAACCCCTAGTGCGATGCCAGATGCATCCACATGTACATGAAATGGCTTAGTCCAGTCTGGAAATACTAAGATGGGTGCTGTAACCATCTTCTCTTTAAGTGTGTTTAGACTCTACTGGCATTCCTCATTCCATAGGAATTTTACATCTTTCTTTAACAGTTTTTCCATTGTTGCTGTAATCTTTGCGTATCCCTTGATGAATTTTCTGTAGTACCCGGTATGACCAAGTACTGTCCTCAATTGTTTGACTGAGTTGGGTGCTGGAAGATTTACAATGATGGCAATCTTTGTGGGATCTACCATCAAGCCTTGCCTACAGACAATGTGACCCAACAAAATACCGAATGGCGCACAGAATATACATTTTTTCAAGTTTAGAGAAATCTGGTACTGCCTACATTTCTCTAACATCAGTCTTAAATCTCCTATGTGCTTGTCAATTAATCCAAATACAGTCCAATCATCAAAAAAAAAACTTCTAGGAATTTATGGATGTATTCTTTAAATACAGCAACTACTACTCTAGAAAAGATAGCTAGTGCATTCTTAAGACCAAAGGGCATTACCGTATACTGGAATGAGCCCCATTCTGTTACAAAAGTGGTCTTATGTCGATCTTCTGGGTGGATTCTAATTTGGTGATAGCCTGAAAATCCATCAGTGAAGGAGTAGACCTCCTGTCCTCCCACATTGTCTAGTACTTCATCAGTGAAAGGTGTCGGAAATGGATCATGAAGCGATGCATCGTTGAGTTTACGTAAGTCGACACAGATCTTGATGTCTCCTTTGGTTTTCTTCTCTTGCATGACCATGGGACTAACCCATTCGCTCTCTTCTACTGGCTCAATGATGCCTGCTGCTAGCATCTTATCGATCTCATCCTTAAATTTTTCTTTGTAGCGCGGATTTAATCTATATGGATGCTGCTTGACTGGTCTAGCATCCTCTTTCAATGGTATCCTCATTACTCCCAGGTATCCAACTATTCCCTTCATCTTTGTGAACTTGGTGGGAAATAGGTCCTGGTACTCATGTAGCAAGTCTGCAATCTGTCCGACTATTTCATCATTCCAATAGTCTCCAATAGAGGCAAACTTTGGTTTTGTGTCTGTGCCAATATTGATCTTTTTAATCTGGATCGGCTCTGTGATTGCTGGAATCTGTAGCTTCGGTCCATCAACATCGCGAGTCCCTTCTGACTCCGGAATGTTGATGTTGCGAGGATCCTCATCCTCATCCTCTGGTTCTGATGCAAAGTTATAACATTCTAGCGCCTCTTCTAACTGGATGGCCCCCTCAGGTTGAGCTGACACTGATAGGGTACAATCCTCAAATATCTTAATCTTTATTACATCTAGGGCCTGATCAACATTTGGATACTCAGATTCAAAAGCGAAGGTCAGTAGAAAGATATCTATCATAAGTGGCCATGTAGTCGTTCCCTTGCGCAATTCAGTCTCTGTGTACCAGTTCCATGGAACTGTGTCCAACGTGTGAATGAATCGGTGAACCCATTCATCCTCGGGAATGTCCAACCAATCCTATTCACATGTATGAATATGTGACCTGGGGTCACTTTCTCCTGTGTATCTCTGCTGGACATACTCTCTGTTAGTAGAGAATCTGATTGCCATCAATCTCTTAAGATCATCCCATGATGCGATATTCTCTTTATGTGCATACCACCATCTTGCAGGTGTGGCTCATACTGCAAGGTCCATAGCTGCGATCCTCTGCTCGTGAGGAATTTGTTGTCCAAACTGTGTGAGAAAGTCTTGGATATTTGTTAGACCATGAAATGATGGAATCTCGTTGATCTCTACGCCAATCCATCGTAGTGACTTAGTCATGTACGCACATCTGCATGCTGAGACTTCGTAAAGTCTGTTCTGCCAGTTCTCTAGACCAACATCCGAATCCGATGCGCATGAGCTGTCGCATCGCCAACTAATGTTCCCTTATGCGGTTGGATTGGTGTAGTCACTCTGGTTCGCAGTCATCTAATAGAGACTGTCCATGTTGCGTGCCTCTTCCTCTGCTCGGATAGGTTCAATGTATCTAGGACCCTAAAGAGGATCTAACGGTACGATGACCCGGATCTGCGTGTCTTCAAAGGTCATTTGTCTTCTCTTTAAGTCGATAACGGCCATGTTACTGATTGCCCAATTAATGCCTAGTAGTGCTGGATATGGTCTACTATCGCCAATGATTTCTATAACTTCAAAGTCCATAGAGCTGCGAACTCCGTCAATGTCAACTGGTACCTACGATAATCGACCCAGGGGTGATACTCGCTGCTGATTAGCTAATCTAAGATGGATAGGCTATCTGACTAACTTAGGGCTACCCATCTGTTCCCATGTCTGCTTAGTCAGAACATTTATCTCTGATCCTAGATCTAGGATCACCTTGTCCATTTCAAATTCTCCAACCTATGTTGTGAGTCGCATCTCTCTTCCTGTTCTTGTATGTCCCATAATGCTATGAACAACACGCTGTGCACTGCTCACAGAGGAAGATGGTTGACACTGATCTATGATGCGCTAAAGTTCTCTGATGGCTTGCTCATTTCTCACAAGTTTTAAACAACTCCATAGGAAGGATTGTACACTTCCTGTCAACTTGTCCTCGTCGCATGTGCCCGATGTGGTAGCCTGCAATATCTGTACAGGGCTAACGCCACAAGGTGCTTGCTGTGGTACGCCCCTAGACAGCGGTACCTGCAATCCTGATTGCATAGGGTCATCAAAGAAAGTCTTAGCTTCCTAAAATGTCTGTTTATTCTTCTGTAGGTCAAGTGGTGTTGCTTTGTTAGGAGCTTTGTGCACCCACTCCAGTCCTGTGGTCTTTTCAGTAGCCGGCGATGTCCCATTGGTGGAAGCACCACTGCGAGTCACAATGTTGACTCTTGGTTTTGGTTCTTCCTGCTCAGCAGCAATAAGCTGGATGTTCTGGTGTACTGCTGGCTTAGGTTCTCTGATCTTAGCTATCAAGGTAGGACAGTCTTCTATAGCATGATCGTAAGATTTGCAATAGTTACATGTGGTGGTAGGGCTATGACAATCCCTAGCATAATGTCCTAGAACTCCACAGTTGTAAGAAGTGACTGGTCCGCGACTGCGGCCAAAGCCTTCTCCATGGCCAAAGCCTCCTCCATGTCCTCGTCCTCTGAATCCTCCTCCACGGCCAACATGAGCCTGATCATACTGTCGTCCTGCTGTTGGACTCTGTGTTTCTGATTGGACTCTGTACAAGTCTTGCTTGCTCCCGACCATGAGATCATAGGCTTGGAAATCATGTTCATCATGGCCTACGGACTTGCAGAAGACACAGTATAAGTTCTTAGGTGTCTGCACATAATTCTGAAGTAGAGGGCACTGGTGAGGTAGATGTCCTCTTGTTTTGCATATTTCACACCACGGCCCGTGGGTCTGTGGTAAGGGCTTAGGAGCCCTAGTTGCTATCTATTCTACAAAGACTGGACAATTATCTTTAGTATGGCCTTGTGCTTTACACTTTACACACCATATGTCTTGCGCAACCTCTTTCCCTTTCTTAAGCTCATGCATCTGTATCGTGAGATTAGCCAACTGGTTTTGCAGATTTGTCATACCTGTGCTGGTTTCAGCTAGAGGTGAAGCCTCTAGTTTCATCGCCATCTCCAACGCGTCATCCTGTGTCTGGAGTTTCTGTTGTATTAATGGTAGTCTGATGTGAGGGAGCAGTGCTGCAATAAACCATTCCTTATGCTGCTTCGGCGCAAACTCAAAGCTGACTTGGTCTATAAGGGCTTTAAATTTCTGATCGAAGTCCCACATTGACTCTGTAGGTAACTGTTTGATGTCTTTGAGCTCTGTAATGCACTAAGACTCAGACTTAGGTTTCTTAAACTCTTTAATCATGGCGGTCCTGACCTGGACAAGTGTTCTGGGTACCGCTGAGGTATGCTTCATATACCATGTTAAGGCTCGTTCTCTCAGTGTGGTGACCAACTGTACAAGTTTACTATTACCATCATTGATTGCTTTAATGGTCCACACGGCTTCACATAGAAACCAATGCTACTCTGGGTCCTCTGCCCCTGTACCCTTAAATATAGGTAGCTTCATATCATCCCCCATTCTATTTCTGCGTGGTAGATGTTGATTTGTTGTGTTACTACCACTCGGTGGTGTAGGTGGAGGTGATGTAGCGGTAGTATGTACTGTCTGGGAACTACTAGATGGAGTTCCTACAGGCTTGTTCTGAGTCCCGATATGTTTCTGTGGGGTATAAGGGTGGTAAGGGATACCCCCTTCTGTTCTTTCTGTGGTACTGTGACTCTGTTGTCTAGTATTATCTGAACTGTCTTCAAATATGGGAGAGCTGAAATATACTTTGTATTTCTTTCCACTACGTGTACGGCCAATGTCATCAAAATCACTTTCAAACTCTTGTGACATTACTATCTTTACTTATTCATCTGAAACTAGATCCATTGTTCCTTTTTCATGTAATAACATCTTAATGGACAAGTTTAAAGATTTTAGGTACTTACCGCGATATCCTTTGAAGAAGTACAGCTCAGCCTCGCTGAAGCTTTTTCTTTGTTCAACTGCAAACTCTATGACGAAGCCTTCTAGCACACTCGCAAGCCAGAAGTCTACTATCCTCATAATAGGATTATCAAGGTTCTTCACAGTCCGAATCAGCTCCATTGTCCAGACAATGTTTCTTTTCTTGTTGAATATGTTCTCACTAGTCAACTTTGATAACCAGTCATAAAGCTCGTTTCCAAAGGTCGCAAAAAATATCGCATGCAGGTCTGTAACGATATGTTTTTGTAACTAGTCCTCTGTACTCAGTCTAGGACTCTTGTTCTCGTGTTCAGCAAACTCTTTCTCCTTAGACCCAACCCACTGGTTGAGTTCATCTCTAGTAGGATGCCAACAGAACATCAGTGCTCAGTTTGTTCAAAACCGGCAACGGAACCATTTGTTGGTCGCTGGGCAGACCCGGGTTTACTATAATGTACCAACAACACCCCTAGCTCACTGGCCCTTTCGGCAACAGACCACGGAGCGGCCTGAAGTCTCACTCGAAGTGATCCTAATGGGTTGGCCAAAGACTCAAGTGTCTCGACCAGGTTCTGTCGCATCCTATGTGCGCCTCGCAGCTCTTCTTATCCTGCGAGAGCTGTCTCCTCTCTGCGGTGTGCAATTTCCTCTTACTCGCGATGACTCTATCCCTTATCGCATCGCCACGTCCTGGGCAACACGTAATTCTCTCCTACGCTCGATCCTCAACCTGCGGTACCGCGCACCACAGCTCCTCTGTTGGTGCGATATCGCCTCCGTGCGATATCCTACCACCGCGGCTCAGCGTACTTAGTGTTACTCGTGTTCAACTTACGAGACTCAACATACAAGGCTGCTTTATACTACGACTCTTAACTGGCTTAAGTGAAACATAGACAAACTCTTATACAGAATACTTAAAGACTTCAACTTGCATTTATCCTTCTATAATGTTGTAACTGAATAACACATACATACATTTACTGTAAGCAAAGTTCATGTAATGAATGACAGATATAACAAGTAAATACAATCACATGAATCAATCACATAACGCTCTGATTTTACGTGGTTCACTTCCAGGGTAGAAGCTACGTCCACAGAACTATGTTTCTATATTATAACTTGAGAGAGGTACACAGTTCTGCTGCACCGTATATGCAGCTAGAGATCTTCTGTGTAACTCCGCACACAGCCTGGAGCCCTTCTCTCTTAGATCTCTTCTCTATATTGCCTTCTTACAATATACCCTCACTCTCTCTCTTTCTCTCTGTCAATCCCTGCGGATTGTTACATACGTGCTCAATGAGCTAGCTATTGGTTACAGTAAGATACTATAGACTGAATATAGAACCAGAGCTCAACTCTATTACAATACAAGGTAACTGTGAGCTAACAGACTCAATGGCTAACTAGCTAGATGGCTTAAAATGCCCAAAATGCCAACCTTTTTCAATACAAAATATATCCCTTTATAGGCGGCCCGAAGGTCTCGCCATTACAACACTGTGGGCCTGTCCCAACAGTAACCCAAAACCCTAACTAGTGACAGTCGGCATATCTGTACTTGGGGTAGCCGCTTTCCGTCACACCACTGCTCTCTGCAGTCTTCCATGCTTCCCGGCGCTGACCATGGGTACTGTGCACCGCTTCCCTTCTTCTGTCCTTCGTCTTCAATACCTTGGCCTCGTCGCTCCTTTTCCTTTATGAGGGTAGCTGAGCCCTCCTGTCTTCGCCGATGCCTTCAATGTAGTGGTTGAGCTCTCTCTTCTCGGCCGCTCAGGTATTGTCGTCTTTCTTGACTTCTCTGTCCCAACAGTCACGGTTTCCGGCTCTGCTCTGCAGCTAGAAACATGCTACGACGTCGTAGCTTTACCTTATCTCTTCGTCTCCGCCAAACTGTCTATCCGCCAAAATAGCAGCTTCTCCTGTAGCTGTGGGACTCTGCTCCAACAACCCCATAGCTGTTTCGGGTGAGACTACAACCTATTCGCAGGTTGTTGCCGAAAGGGCCAACATTGTGGGTCTTTTGTTGGTGCGAAGTTAATGGTATAAAGCCCGGGTCTGCCCTATAGCCCAACAAATTGGTTCCGTTGCTAGTTGAACTCAGTATCTGCTCAAGAGGGGTTTACGCCGTACCTCGAGGGCTATGTTTTGGAGACCCTCAGTGAACGAAATCGGTGATTGGATTGAAGAGACTTATCTGAACTTTGCTGTACAAGAGAACAAAGATCCGCATCGTAGTGCAAACGACTTTTTACAAAGGTATGTTTTTTCTGATGTGTATGAAATTTTCTTTGGTAATATCCACATAGAGTTGCACCAGTGGTTATCCAGGTTAGCAAAGAGAAGGACAAACTTCCAAGAACTTCAGTTTCCTGATTGGACCCCCGTAAGAATTAATATACTGAAAAGGGTGAACAACAAGATATCCCGCGCTGTTGATTTCTGGACAATGCGAACCCTTGAAGCATTTGTGACGGAGTTCTCCATTGACACAAGTATGTCCTTCAGCGAAGCCTCAACGACAGCATTGCAGGAGTTGGTGGAGAAGGAACAAGCAGCTGACAATATCATGTGCGACCTCAACAAGCAATTCACTATGTTCGCCAACAAAATTCTCCCACCTGAAAAACAGCAGAGTGTCCCGGGACGGGACACTGGTGAGTCTTAGGGGCCTGTTGGGGCACGCACCTTAATGGTCCCTAATTTTGGTAATTCCGCGGTTTTTGTGGAAGTTGTAAGCGGAGTTACGACTCAAAACAGTATTAGGGGTGTCGGGGTTGAGTAAAAACCTTCTTTTTTGTAATAAACCCATGGTTTAAGTCCAGGGTTTACGGTTCGGGGTGCCCATGGTTTAAGCCCATGGTTTTGTAATAAGTGCACTATAAATAAGCACTCTTGTAAAGAAGTCAGTTTAGGCTTTTGATGTAAGATGAATTGATGTGAAGCTAAGGCTTGTTTGTAAGAAGGTTAAGTCCCAGCTGTGTGCGTGGACGACCTCTACAGCTGTGTGCGCAGAGGGTTTTGGGTGATTAAGGAAATCTGCAGCTGTGTGTGCAGAGGCCTGCAACTGTGTGCGCGGATTTGAGGACTTGAAGGGATCTGCAGCTGAGTGCGCAGATTAGAACTGTGGTTTTTGTAAAGAGTTGAATAAAACACAGTTCTGTGGACGTAACCCCTAAACTGGGGGTGAACCACGTTATATCGTGTGTTGTGGTTTTTGTTGTGTTGGTGTTATGTTATTTTATGCATTGATAAATATATAACTGCTAAGTAAGATCACTGCTAAATACTAACTTCGCTGGAATTCCCAGTAAAGGGTTAAGCAAGGCACTATTTGTTTATCTAACCACGAAGATAAATAATTAACTATTAAAGCTCTGCATTTTATGATTATAATTGTTAGAAGCTAAAGGTACAGTAATATCCCTCTTCTGCTTGCAGAAACCTGATTCTGCGGCATCCCATAGTTGTTTCAGGTGAGACTGCAACCTGTTCGCAGGTTGTTGCCGAAAGGGCCAACACTGTGGGTCTTTTGTTGGTGCGAAGTTAATGGTATAAAGCCCGAGTCTGCCCTATAGCCCAACAAACATGTCCAAGATTTAAAATTTTCTTCAAGAAATGAAAATAAAAGAAGATTGTGACATTTAAGCATTTTTCATATATGTATCTGATTTAAATTTCTTTCCCTTGCAAATAACAACTTCAATTTTAAAGACAGAAGCTCATCATAATTGTTTGTACCAACACCCAATCCCATTTTTATTTTTAAGAAATGAGCATCAAATAAAAAAAGAATTGCACCCCCCTGATTCTAAAAATTGTTTTATGAGGCCCATCAAAATAGGACCACAACTTTGATTGATCCACATGTTCCTCCTGAATAAATCTAATTGGGGTCAATACTTTTTCTTAAGGAAAATGTGAGAGTATACTAAGGTTTTGTGCAACAATTAATTATGGGAATGATGCCTTCTCATGGAATATAGTTGCATTTCTGGTCAGCCATATTCCCCAACTAACTATAAAGGGAAAATATTTTATTTGGCTATTTGAGGAATCATGAATCCAACCTCTCTAGGTTTCCTCTATCAAGGATCCATTCCACCTGCACATTTGCCCCAGTTTTTATGAACACACCTTCCAAATTTGTTTTACAAAGGAGCATTTAATAAAGAGATGAGAAATAGTTTCCTCATTGGCCTTACACAAACAACACCATCCTGGACCTTCCTTCTACCTTCATTTAATTGTGTACCAGGTCAACACTTTATTTTGTATCGCACACCACATTAATATGTGACCTTTTAAGGGGACTTTTATTTTCCACAATCCTTTCCACCACCATTGTGTTTCCCTCAACTACAAATCAATGTTTAGTTTGATATAGCCCAGTTTCGGGTATATGAACAACTTACCTTAAATTTATAAAAATAAGTTAATAAAATGACTAAAAAGAGTGAAAGGAAGGGTTGAAGTAGAATGAGAGACAAGAGGGAGAGAATGACATGTTGGAAATAGGATAAATGAAAGATATCAAGGAATTTGTGGAGAACGAGAACTACAAACAAAAAGAGGTTCTGATTGATTGTGATAAAAGAGATGGAAGATCATGTTATTGAATGCATGACTCAATAATGGAGGATGAGCACATGAGAGAGCGACTAACAAACTATTTAAATGATCCAAATTGGGATCTTGTTTATATCCTTATTAGCTTCCTAGAAGGCTACCAATGGAAGGTTTTGAGCATGAAGTCTTATGGAAACCAATTTTTTCTATAAAGTTTCGGTATTTCAAATATTTTCTTAGAATTCTTTTTTTAAACCTTAATGCAAGGTTTTGAGCATGAAGTCTTCTGCAAACCCATTTCAAATATTTTCTTTAAAGTCTTTTTTTGAACCTTCCTAGGTAGTAATGCATATATGGTTGTACATTTTTGCACGCAGGATTGGAGGACGCACTCCCTGGATCACGAAGTAGCTGAAACCTGATCTTATCGGTGATCTGCGATGGGTCCTTCGAGGGCTGCTTCTGCCAGGCCTTTCGCTGGGCTGTCGGATCTTCTAATTGGATTTTGTTGAACCTGAGGTTGTCCTCACGCTGGCTCATGTGCTGAGAGCTTTCTCTGGTGGGGCAGTCTGATGGTGACTGGGGTGGGCGGAGATTCGTCCCTGGATCTACGCTTGGATGCCTTCGACCGATTAATTGCCTCTCGTATTAGGAGATTTGACAAAGGAGACCCCCGAAGTTTGTCAAAAGAATTGAAGATGTGACGGAAGTTTCCCTCCCACCCGAAGAAACTATTTGGGTTGCTCTTTTCCTGGCAGATCGAGCCCTGATCGAGCAATTCACGGGCCTCTGGCCCTTGCCAAAAACTACTGACAGCTAGGTACAAAGAAACTGGAGGCCTCTAATCTCCAAAAATGTTGCATCATACTCTGTCAGAAGGGGTTACTTTCTGTTTGACTTCGAATCCAAGGAAGACAAAGATTTAATTTTCAGGAATGGGCCCTATTTCATGGGGCCGTAGGGTCTCTATCTTAACGGGTGGACTCCAGACTTCGACCCCGATCTCCCCATGCACTACTGGAACCCTAAATATCTCCAAGCTATAGGGACCATCCTGGGGAAATACATTGACATGGCTAGTCCAAAGGACCAATATGCCTGTGCCCGCATATGCGTTGAGGTTGATCTCGAAGCTGGATTGCCAGAAGATATAAAATTAATAGTGGGGAATTGGTCCCATTTCCAAAAGCTCGACTATGAACAACTCCCTTTCAAGTACAGAGGTTGCCATGAATACGGACACTTCATCCGTAACTGCCCTAAAAAGCCCGAGATCCAACAAGATAAGGTGGAAGGATGGTAAAGGGTGAATAGATCTAAACCTAAAAATCAAATCAAAATGGCTCCAAAGAAGGGTGAGGGGAATAAAGAATCTAGGGTTATCCCTCTTGAAGGATCTTAAGAAACCTCCAAGACTAAAGAAACTAATGAAGCAAGGGAGGACTCCAATGAAGTCGAAGAGAAATCTAGTAATGGAGATAGCAAGGAACCCAAAGCAGACCTCTCAGTTCATCAAATGAAAGATCAAGACGAAGACACAGCAGTGATAAAAGTAGGAGAAAACATGGGGAAATCAAAGGAAGAATATGAATCAGAAGAAGAAGAAGAGGAGGAAGGGTAAATAGAACTGACTACCCCAAGACTGACTAAAACCAAAGGAAGGAAATCCAAGAAAGAAGTAAGGGAACAAGCTACCTACAAGGATAAGCTGCAAGGCTCCCAACTAACCCTGGAAAAGTTGCTGACAAACACTAGAAACACCCTCTAGCAGGGGCATGCCCAGAAAGGGATGCATTTGGTCACTAAAAGTAAGTAATGAAGGTCCTCTCTTGGAATTGTAGAGGTCTCGGTAGCAAAATCAAGGAGGAATATATGATATATCTAATATCTTTACACCAACCGGACATCTTTCTGATCCAGGAGACCAAGATGGAGGAAGCCGCATTTCTCCATGTAAGTCTAAAATTTTGGAAAAAAAGAGGTCAAGCTGCAACTAGTTCAAGGGGTGCATCCGGAGGCATTGGAACTCTGTGGGATGACAAGAAATTCGAGGCTGTTGACATCAAGTACAGCTCTTGTTGGATCATCACCCTGCTGAGGCTAAAAGACACAAATACTCTAGTAAGAATTTTCAATATTTATGCACCCAATTCTTACGCTGAATTTTTTTTTGTTGGAGTCTCCTTTGCGAGGAAAGGAGCAACTTGCAAGAAAATGTAATTCTTGTAGGGGATCTAAACATTATCCTCAGCCAAGATGAAAAAAGAGGGGGCTCCCTGGTCAGAGACCCCATTAGAGAAACTGTTGATGAGATCATTTTGGAATGGGATCTCATGGATGTTAAGCCCTCCAATGCAAAGTATACTTGGAATAATAAGAGGATTGGGCCCGAGCACATTGTTGCCAGACTTGATCGATTCCTGGTCCAAGACACTTTCCTCCTGCTTGGTCTGAATTTGTCTTCTAAAATCTTACCGTTTGGAGGATCGGATCACAAGCCTATTCTCCTTGAGATGGTAAATGATAATAATTTGGGCCCTATACCTTTCGGATTCAATCCTATGTGGGCCAATCACCTTGAATTTCTAAGGATTGTTGTTGATTCTTGCTCTCCCCTGGTTACAGGGTCTCCCTTCTTTGTATGGGAGGAGAAACTTAGAAGGCTTAAGAAAGCTCTAAAAACATGGGCTAAGTCGATCCCCTCTCCAATTTATAAAAAAACCCATGCTACACTAGCGCTGGAGACCCATCAAGCCAGCATGGAGGATAAAATCATGGATCACATCGACATCCAAACTAAGATTAAGCTGCAATCGAACATCCACATTGCCTGCAGACAAGAATTCGAGTGGTGGAGGCTAAAGTCAAGATGCAAATGGCTGAATGATGGTGATAGGAACACCAACTTCTTCCACAAGCAGGTAGAGGCTAGAATTTTTTTTAATTTTGTGCTCAAAATTCAGGCTCAAGACAGACTTATCAGCAACTTTGAAGACATCAAAACTGAAGCAACCAGGAATTTAGTGACTTGTTCAATGCCCAGCCTATCATTTAATACGTCGAGCTCCTGAACCTAGTTCCCAATACAATAAAAAATAATGATAATGAAATTCTGATACAGATTATCACTCTGGATGAAATCAAGAAGGTTGTCGATGGTATGGAGGACGATAGAGCTCCGGGTCCTGATGGGTATAATGCCAACTTCATAAAACTTTGCTGGGACATAATAAAAAATGACCTACTCAAAATGGTCAGCAAATCTCAAAGGTGTAGTAAAATTGGAGGCATCACGAATTCTGCCTTTCTAGCTCTCATCCCCAAAGAGAAGGATGCTAAATCTTTTGACAGATTCCGACCTATATCCTTATGCAACATAGGATATACAATTATTACTAAGATTATGGCCAATAGACTAAAACATATCCTGCCTAACCTTATTCCGGAGAACTAAGGTGGATTTGTTAAAGGCAGGAAGATTTGGAATAATATTATTTTAGTTCAAGAGGCTATACATTCTAGTCTGAAGAACGACGAAAAAGGAATGGTGGTGAAACTTGATCTAGCAAATGCCTTCGATAGAGTCAGCCATTCATTTCTCTTTCATGTGATGCGGAGATTTGGATTCGCTTCAAAATTTATCTCATGGGTCAAGGCCTGTATCAGCAAGCCGTGGATAGCCTCGCTAGTCAATAGAAGAGTTGCCCCCTTCTTTCAAGCTTTGAGAGGTCTGAGGCAAGGATGCCTGCTCTCCCCTTTGCTTTATGCCATCCAGGCTTCAGTTCTAAGTTTTCAGCTGGAATCTACCAAGCAAGATCATGATCTATTAGGCATTAGGATGGCTAGAGGAACAAAAGATATCAACCATGCGCAATTCATGGATGATACTATCTTGCTTGGAGGAGCCAGTCAGATAATAGGCCGTCGTTTCAAGAATGAAATGAACCGTTACTGTCACGCCTCCGAAAGCAAAATCAATTTAAGGAAGAGTCAGATCTATGGATGGAATATAAACCCTAGGGAAATGCTTGATATTACTTGGGTTCTTAATATGGATGGTGTTGTTTCCTGGGAGTCCTTTAATTATCTAGGGATCCCTATTTTCAAATCCAAACCCAAGAGCTCAGCCTGGAATCCTATTGTGGAAAAAATCAAAAGGAAAATCAAGGGATGGGGATCAATATGGTTAAATTTGGCTGGGAAGGTAGTATTAATAAAAGTTGTTTTGAACAGCTACCTGCTTTATCAGTGCTCTCTTCTTCTTACTCCAGTCAAAATAATAACTCAGATTGAAGGCCTAGTTAGATCCTTTCTCTGGTAGGGTGGAAGTGTTGGGTGAGGCAAAAAAATTGCTTTGGTCAGTTGGAAAACAATTAAATTGCCTAGGTCGGAGGGCGGTCTACAAATCAGAGATCTAAAAAATCAAAACTTGGCTATGGGATCCAAGCTGCTCTAGAACTTGCTCGCCCCCAAACCTACTTAGTGCAGTTGTGTGCTGAAAGGCAAATATTTTTGAGGTCCGAGGCTCAGATGTCTTGATGGGGATCATGAGATTAAGAGTGGCTCTTAAATTTTTAACATATGTAATAAAGCACTGCCTTAGTTTAAAGAAGAGTTGTATTGGATTTCGGGAAATGGGAAATCGGTCAACCTGTGGCAAGACATGATTCTTGGAAAGCCACCTCCACAAATTCCACGTCTGCAGCACTGGATGGTAGCGACGGGTGTGAACACAGTCTGGGATATTTCCGAATGGGAGCTCGAGGAACCAAATTGTTGGGATGGCTGGGTATTGCTGGAGTGCCCTGAAGAATTAGAAGATGAAAAAAATCTGTTGCTTAATCACTTGGTTGAGCTAGCACCAATAGCTAAATTCATGAAGGACCAGCATGGCTGGGGAAGGCAATCTGGTAGCTATTTAACGTCTGAAGGATACCAAAGATTTGCAGCAAATTATAATGTGCCTGTCAACCCACAAATTTGGAATTATCTATGGAAATGCAACACGTTGCCAAAGATTGAGATGTTCATTTGGTCACTGATGCATGAGAGAGTGCTCACTGGTGAGAACTTGGAGAAAAGGGGGCTCGTTGGTCCATTTTGTTGCCCCTTATGTACCGAAGCTTCTGAAAATATCAGCCATTTGTTTTTAAAGTGTCCTTATGCCATTTCAGTTTGGAAGGATGTGTTGAACCATTGGGGAGACGGAGTGCAATTGCCGGACAAAATTCAGGTCTGTTTTCTTAACTGGGAAAAATTGTATCATGGAGAGTTGAATCAGAAGAAAGGAGTGAGAGCTTGCTGGATGAAACTCCCTAAAATAATTTGCTGGTGCATTTGGAACGAAAGAAATCATAGAATTTTTCAGGACAGGATTCATCCAGCGTGGAAGACTGCTGTCAAAGTAAATGCTTTGTTCGAGGAGGTTGTTAGTATCTCAAAGATCGCAAATAACAAAGAAAACCTGACGGACAATGAAAAAAATTGGATGCAAAGTCTTAATATCATGGCTGTAAATAATATGGCTGCTAAAAAGTTGGATGAATGGGATGTCAGGATGGACAAGTCTCAGTTTGAGAACTGGCTAAGAGAAAGGAAGATTTTTAAACTGTTTTTCGACAGGGCCTCCAAAGGGAATCCTGGAAGAGCCAGGGGAGGAGGAGTTGTTATTGATCTAGGCGGGAAAGTTGAGATAGAATACTGCTGGAACATTGGTTATGACTCTAATAATATGGCAGAGGCTTATGGGCTCTGGCAAGGTCTCAAGCGGCTGCAGAAGAAAGGAGTGGATGAGGTCATGGTTTTTGGTGATTCCAGGTTAATTATTCAGGCGTTGAATGGGGGAAGAAGGGGCAAGAATGAGAGGACAGCAAGGCTGATTAACAGAATTAGGTCCAAGGATAAAATGTTCAGGAAGGTTAAATTTTTTCATATTCTTAGGGAGCTAAATGTCTTGGCGGATCTTGCAGCCAATAAATCTATAGCTGTAGGTCTCAATGAACTTATTGTTAACTCGGTTGTAAGCACTGATATCCCTCCTTAGCTCCTTTGTAAGTTAATCGACTGGAGGAAGTAGAGATTAGGTTGCTTGTTGTAATGCATTTCCATTTCAACGATTTCTTTGCTAAGAATTCAATATAACATAACCGCTCTTGTTAAAAAACAAATGCATATATGGTTGTAAATTAAAGAACATTGTCTTGTTCACTTAAGCTTAAATATTTGATGGGGGATTTATTTAATAGTATTTCATACATTTAAAGAATAAGAGAAAAAGTAATAAAAATATCCATTCATAAAAGAATGCCACCTCTATAAAAATGAAGGGGCTTTCCTTGTTTCCCTTAAGAAAACCCTTTTCTCATCGAAAGAAAAATTGTCAATATTTTCTCATGTTACCATGCAATTTTTTTGTAAATGCTTCAAGTTATCATATTCTTCATAAATGTGATTTATAGCTATTAAAAGAATGTAACTTCAAAGAATATTATACTTGTACTTTACATTATTATTATTCCTCCTTCGGGAAATGTCACTAATGTAAAAGGTCATCAGGTAAACCCCCTGTTGTAAGTCAGGTCAATAGTACCAAAAAATGAATAATAGAATTATTATTGTGAGTTTACCTAAGTAGGTTGGCCTTATTAGTTTTATAGGTCGACCCAATTAGGGTAAAAAGTCAGTTAGGGGATTAGTATAAATAGGGAGATGCCCTCCCTCATTTAGACACACTCACTCACTCATGTATTGATTAGAGAGAAAGAAGGAAGGACAAAGAAGGAGGAGGAAACATTTCTTTGGTGTTTTGGCTTTTATGCTTGGGGTTTGGTCTCTCTCTCTCTCTCTCTCTCTCTCTCATGAGACCTTTTTCTTTGGTCATTGCATTCTGGTAATTTGTATTGAGGAAGTTTTGTTGGGTTTTTCCATTTTAGGTTTCCCAGGGTAAATTGTTGTGTACCTTATGATTGTGTTTCTTTCAAGGATCCTCTTTATGTTGTTATTGTGAAAATGTATTAAATACTTATAACGTTAGGAATTAAGCTATAGTATCATATAAAACTTAACATGGTATTAGAGCTAGCCTGAAAAGAGCAACTTTCACTGGGTAAATATTTCTCTCTCTCTCTCTCCTTCGCTGGACAAGAAAATTAGGGTTTTCTATTAAAGAGGATTTTTTTAGTGCAAGTGACATAGGTAAGTGTGCCCCTCCTAGGCACATCTTTTGGCACCAAGATCAAAGTTTTTCAGTGGGCATATCCTCCGGAAAGTCAAGCCCTAGTTTGGCTTGGAACTAGAAAACCATAAAACCAGAAATCCAGAAATAGAACCAGAAACTGCAATCCATAATCTTGCAAGTCTAGTTTCAAGGGTTAGAATTTGGATTCTTCAGAAACTGATTGTACAAGCATATCACCTCATTCAAGCGCATCTTTTGGTAGGTACAGTTTTCATTTCTTAGAAATTTCAATTTTTATCATTTATATATTCTTCGTGTTAGAATAGTAATCCAACCCCTTAGTACCTTAGTTTAACTCCTTAGTCAATTTTATTGCATTTTGCATTAATACACTATGGTTTTGGACTTAGGGTGGTTAGTTGGACCAATAGCCAGCTAAATTGATGCATTCACACCCACATGAGCGCTCCAGCTCACTCAACCATCCACATGTGCACCCTCATCATTACTGGTGTGCTCCCATTCATTGAATGTGGACAATTTGGTTGACTAGGAGAGCTAGAGGTGGATTTTGTCCATTTTTGAGCTGATTTGGTGCATTTAATGCCACCTAGAGCCTCTAACCCACCTATGTTTCCACACCCACACATTCCAAGGTTTTATGATGACCCTATGTCACCTCATCCATGTCCACACAGAGATTCATGGCCATTTGGGCTGATTTGGAGCGTGATTGGCCCACCTAGGGGGGATTGAGGTCAATTTGGCCAAGTTCATTTGTACAGTCACAATTGTCTTCCTGAGACTCACGAAACACTTCTTATGTAATATAAACCTATTACTAACATGTTTTTATGTTAAACAGTCAAAATATAACCTGTTTCTGTTCACATTGCATGCGTAAATTGCTTCTCATTTAATGGTTTTTTTATAGTTTTGCACCAAATTTGATTAGTGAGTTTATATAAGGCTCCTAGATCTTCCGATGGATTGAAATTATCACATGTTATCAGATATAGTTGGATTTTATTGAGTTTCAAATCAATCCAATGCGTTTTGAGCTGCATTTTTAGAGAAATTCCAAATAAAATTGAGTTGTTTTGTAGGACATTCACAATTTCATCACCATTAGCGCAACAAAAATGGAATCTACCCACATCTTGATAACACCTTTTAACTTCTTTTATTGTAAGGCATAGATGGTGATTCAATTGAGATCCAAGGGTCTTTACAGAGTTACCATGGGCACAGAGGTCGAGGCAAACTCTGCTGTAGAGAGAGCCAAGTACTTCAACAGATTGGATGAAGCATGTGGATGGTTATGCCTGAGTATATAAAGAGAGATTTTGTTCCACATAGACAGTTTAACAACCCCCAATGAATTCTAGGTAAAACTAGAGACACTATTTGGGAAAAATGGTGAACTAAGAGGACACCAACTTGAGAACGAGCTCATCATCCTGAGCCCAATGCACTTTGACACTATACAAGACTTCTTCACCAAGTTTAAGTCACTTGTGTTGCAACTAAAGCAATGTGGCATTGAGAAGAAAGAGGATCACTTGATTCTGTACATCCTTTCGAAGTTAGGGCCATAATTCTCTATCTTTGTCAGCACATTCCATTCTGGCAAGCTAACACTTCGAAACTAGAAAGTGCCAAGTCTAGTTAGCTTCATGGAGTCCCTCACTCAGGAGCAAGATAATCTAGTCCAAATGGGCACCATCAAGGCTAAGGATCAAGCCTTGGCCATGGTAGTTTTGAATGCCTCCAAGGGAAAGCCCAAGGCATAGAATTCGAAGCTGCCAGAGAAGAAGAAACCAGAAAAACCCAAATCCAGTGATGGGGGTTCGAATCCTCCCAAGGAGAAGGACAAGAAGGGAAAATAGAAGACCAAATGCACCTATTTCCACAAGGGGTGGATTCCAGAAATCTCATGCATGAAGAAAACCATTGACCAAATGGCGCAGCTGCTAGAGAAGAACAACATCCCAGTCCCAGACAGCGTAAGGAAGAAGGATGGCACCTCTAGTTCAAATGGAAAGGAGAAATGTCATGCTTTGGTAGCAAGTACCTCTAATTCCTCATATTTCATCATTGATTTGGGGGCTTCTAGACACATGGTAGCCACAAGAGAGCTCTTCTCCTCCATGCATTTGAATGCTATCCCAACAATTCAAATGGGGGATTATTCAGAAATACAGACCAAGGGGATTGGTAGGTTTGATTTAGAGCATGGTTACTTCAATGATGTTTTGTATGTACCAGACCTTGCAGCAAATTTGTTGTCAACCTATCAAATGACCCATACAAGAGAGGCAAAGAGAGTGACCTTCACTCCAAACATGGTTGAGATTGTAGAAATACCATCAAACCAAGTTGTTGCAATTGGGTATGTAGACCACCATGAGAGGATGTACAAGTTTTCAAACTTCCTCCTCACTTCCAATGACCAAGCTCTTCTCTCACATGCCAATGAGATTTCCAATCTATGGCATGAGAGGTTTGGTCACATGAATTACAAATACCTCCAAGCACTACATAGAGATGAGATGGTAGAAGGACTTCCACAAATCAAATCATCAAATGGAGCATGCATTCGGTGTGTAGTTGGGAAGCATCCAGAGCGAAGCTATGAGAAGGTGATGGCAAGGAGAGCCACACAACCATTGGGGTTGGCACATTCATATCTGATTGGTCCTCTTCCCACTCCATCATATGGTGGATCAAGGTACGTACTTACATTTATTGATGGTTACTCGAGATTATGTTGGGTGTACTTCCTCAAATTAAAGTTTGAATTTTTTGAACAATTGAAGATTTGGAAGCCATTGGTAGAAAATCAGAGTGGGAATAAGATTAAGATACTTAGGGATGAGCTGCATGGGATTATCCACCACACTACCAGGGGTAGATGTGTCCATGTCATGTTGATGGGAACGATACTAGAACCTTTGGTATGACAAGGATAATGCACACCGATAGAAGGATAAAAATGTGGAATTTTGCTTACATGGTGAGGCACTAAGGTACCACATTGGGAAGCATACTAGAGTTGTTGTGGAAAATGTCAAGAGGTTTCAAAAAATTATTATATTTTCAGTCAGGGCTCATCACATTTTTTACAGTCGCGAGAATATATAGAGAATTAATGGTTGGTTACCAAGTTTCAGGTAATCGAACAGGACATTGAATTGATTGTTCACGACCAGCCTAAGGAATGGAAACAACCTATTGCAGATGATCAGATATTTATTGGTATCGACACACCGGTAAATGGAGCAACAGGAAATCAGGGATAAGACCCACCAACAAAAGAAATCCCATGATTCTCTCCCTATGACCGTAAAAATGAATCTAGCGGGACACTGATAGATCCATAATTGGGGGATAAAAGAAAACGATTTGAAAAATCCGAGAAGAGTCATAAGAAGAGGAAGGCCAACAAAGCAATTGGAATTGTTGATATTACTAACGATGAATATAATATTATTTTAGATCGATGGGGGAATCCGCGATAGAAAGCTGCAAAAAGATGGATGAAAATCATACTATATTGGTTAGTAGCATTACAGATTTACTGCAGACTCTTTGCACTGCAGTAAAGGAAGATAGAGTAGCGGTTGAGAGGGAACCATATTCGACTGTGTCACAAAATGAAGCTAGAAGATATGAAGAGAAAACTTTCAAGATACCTTCGACGCTACCATAATTAAAAATTCAAGTGATTGCTAAAGCAATTGACTTAGGAATGCCATAACACAATTCCATGATCAAGGATATTGATCATGTGAATATTTATTTTTCCATAGTTCCAACATATTTACTGCATACTATTCAGCAAGATGTAGTAGAGGAGATGAAGACAAGATAGCGTTAGATATTCGAGCAAGTCAAACACTCTGAGAATACCATTGCGTCACTGAAAATAAAGTTAAGGAGACAGAGAAGAAATAAAAAACTTGGTAGGATGACAGGAAGCAACTGAATGAAGTTGTTACACTTACTTGCAATAATTTCTCTAATGTAGGAATTACACCTGAGATGTTTTCCGAGGCCAATTTTTTTTGACTTGTTGAGGTAGCTGGTAACCTTCGCAAACAAGTCACATAGATAGAAACAAAGATGAATCCTAGTACACCTCCCGAGGTACAAAATGAATGAAACTGGGCAATGAATGAATGAATCCTAGGCAATGAAGGAAACTGCATAGAAAATTCAGGAGGCAGAGGCACTTTGTATCAAAGCATATGGATAAGTTTCTCAGTCATGGGAAGCCTTGATGGATGATGCAGAGTTGGAACAGGTAACATAACAACTTCATACTACTGAAGAAAATTTTACCAAGCTAAAGAATGAATTTAAGAAATTACTAATAGTGGAAAAGATGAGCAAGGTTGTCGATTTTAAAATATTATAGCAGCAAGTAGCTACATTGCAGACACAACAACAACAATGAATAAACTATGTCAAAACATTTCATACAAAAGCGAAGAAGGATACAGGAACAATCCACCCAATTCATGAAAAAGTACGACAAGCACTAGGTGCGATGAAAGTAGCAACTTCAGAACATATTAGTTCTGAACTTGTGGAACAATTGCAAAAAGCCCAGGAATAGGTGCAACAAGAAGCCAAAGTAGTAATGAAAATTTTTCAGGAGTTTCAGAGTAAACTCAACCCGACATAAATTTACGACCAAAGTGGCTCTAGACGAGCCACATGTGAGTGTTGGGGGCCTGTTGGCCCTAGGAAAAGATAACAAAATGTTGGTCGGAAAGATGAAGATTCTAGTCACAAGACAAGCAAGACTGCGACAAAAAAGGCTGCGACAATAAAGGAGAAGAGCAAGTCAAAACCAGGTGTTTGACTATTTTTATAAGAGTTAGTTAGTAAGAGTCAGTTAGACTAATAGTCTATTTTGGGAAATAATCATGAATGTAAATTAGGGAGATATCACCTAGATTAATGTAAACGATATGTTTTGAGTTAGTAGAACAACCTATTGAGTGAAAATTAAGAATTAGTCGATGGGTAAATCAAGAAGTGTAAAAGTTTATAAAGTAGATCCAACCTGTGTGCGGATCATATAGATATATAGAGAGAGAGATATATAGATAGGGGAGAGGATTAGAGAGAGAGACCCAAAACTAAGAGCATGAGACGAGAAAACAATTCATTGAATGTAAAGAAGATATAAAGAAGAGTCTGCAAGCTGTGTGCACATACCAAAGGTGTTCAAATATTACTCATGCCAGATGAAAAGCGCCTTTGTGGTTTTTCTCGGATGGGTTTCCACATTAAAAATGTGTCTTTATATATTTGATATCTATGCTTGACTATGAATGAAATGTTATGGATTTTGTCGAATATCTAATGATATAATAGCATAGAATGTCGATTAATGTGTGCTAAAATCTATTACATGCTACATGGTGTGTCGACCAATCAAGATGCTATATTATTTAATGTATGTATGAAGGTAGAAGTCTATCCCCTAGATTCAGTCAAGTGACCTGATGATGCTATGATAATGAAATCCCCTTCTATAACTATGGAAACCTGGTTCTGGCAGTCCCCATAGATATCTTGGGTGATACCTCACTTGCGTTGCAGGTGTTGCCGAAGGAGTTATACTCTGTCGAGATGATATCTTGGTATTTGTTAACAAACAGGGAATTCTGAACCTTGGTCGACAGAAAAGACGCCAACACTTACCCCATCTTGCATTGTGTTTAATTTTGTTCTTATTTCTTTTACTTTGTTCTATTTCCTCTAACAACCACTTGTAGAATCACTTGGAGCATTCACCCACACCCATAAGGGGCACCTACTACTGAGGCATTGTTGCAGCCTACAAGGCCTTGCCCCTAACCAAGTGGGAAGAAAGAACTCTTGTGCAATATTTTCAATAACAATATTTATGGTGATTAAATTGGGTTTTAAGTCATTTTTCTTTCATTAGGTTGTTATTTATGAAGTGGTTAATTTTTGGTGTTTTATGCTTTGTAGGTGACGAGGACCATCCCTTTATTCAAAGTAATTTGTCCCTTAAGAGGTAATTTCAACCATTTTATCAGACACACGACTCACGGCCTCTCAATCGTGTTGACAATGCAGATATCCCTTCGACAGTCGCTCAACCTGCCCATATAAATGGACCCTCATCCACGCAGATTTATTTCTCATGACAGTGCGACCTTCTCACATTGTAAGCGCATGACAACATGCCAATGCGTTTTTCTGTCACACTCCGGTGCCTATGTTAATTGTTTTCCCACGATGTTGTATTTATTTGCTTTTTACTTGTTTTTAGCAACAATTATGCAACTCAATTGATGCTCACTAATGAACTAGGATTAAGTAAACTTGCAATAGTCACTTGTTTCTTTAGTAACTAGACCATATAGACTATGATTAGGAGGTAACGGGGTCATCCACTAATATTCAAGAGATCTCATGTTTCTTTGCTTTACTTAAACATCTTTAGTTAAAGTAGTGTAAAATCCACTTTTTGCACACAAGCAAGGACCTAAATACTCTCCCCTTCCAAAGTATGTTCTTCACCTCGTATTTCATACAATCTTAGTGAATATAAAATGGGAGTGAAGTGTGAAATACCTCCATTTCACACTTAGCATCTTTGTTTCTTTTTGCAAGCACCATTCTCATCTTTAGAGCTCAAAGTTACAATCTCCATTTTCTTTTGTTTTGAGCACTTAATTAAAACAATACAATTTGATTACATCACATGTGATTCCCCACTTGCACACATTAAGGGACCTAAAGACTATTTCAATCTGAGTATTCTCTTCACCACGAATTCCATATGATCTTGGTGAATCAGAAAGGAAAGGAATTGTGAAATACCTCCCTTACACACCTTAATCCAATCAAACTTATAAAAAAAACCATTGTAAAATGCTAACCAATTAAAATCATCAATAGGAGGTCAAACAACATTCTATTTTGGTAGGATTGAGTGGGCTAGGCATCCAAACAATTCCCACCAATCTAGTTTCATTAGGTGAGTTTTGAAACATAGCATTTTTGTCTTTTAGGCTGATATCAAATTATGCTATAATCAAGTGTTCAAAGAAATACTGGATCATAAGTGTACCGTTCCCAAGGAGGTAAGCCAAGTTATAATTTCCTTACTCTCCCCTACGAGTCACTCAACTTGTTGTAGGGAGACAACACTATACCGTCCAAGCCCAACAACTGATCCACACTTGATGCAAGGTAACTTAGTGGTAAAAAATTAAGGCATCACCAAGGAGAATTTGTGAGTGCAAGTGACTCTTGAAGTCAATTATTGTTGTTGGGAGGTGTTTCCAAGCCAATTTTTATTAGAACATTGGCCCCATCGCTGGTAGAACTGGATCTTTGTTACCTTCACTAGTAAGTTGTTGTGTGGATTCCATTATCACTAACAATTGCGCTTTTGGGAGGCCTAATTACATTTGAGAGGAAGGCCATTAGGTCTTATAGGGAATTTACACTTGTTTTTCTTTATAAATACAAGTTCACTTAACTCATAATTTAAAAACAACCTACATGTGGAAACCTTTGGAATAAGACCTATTTTCACATATCACTAACTTGTTGCACCATTTTGCATCTGTTGTGGTTGGCATATTTTTGCGTATTTTTTCCAAATTTTGTGTTTATTCACCACCCAACACTCTCACTTTGATACTAGACTTCCATCATAGAGGAACAAAATCCACCCTGAGGCATTCTCGTATACTGCTCCCCTCTCTCTAGGGGTTTTTTCCATTTTCTCCTCATGGTATAAGAGGTAGCTCACCAACTAGTCGAGGCTTCTCCCAGGCTACATTGATTGGATTCTCCAAGAAAATACATACCTTGCTTGACTCATTCTCTCCCCTCAAAGAGAGTTTGGATCCTTTTTCCTCCTCCTCTTACGGAAGAGGTTCACATTTGTTTACTCTCCCAAGAGGGAATACCACACCTTCTTCCCCCCCTTTGAGAAGAGGCCACACTACATCTTCATCTTCTCATAGAAGACAAACATCAACACCGCATATTCAAAATTATTCCCCTTACGAAAACAACACACATAATACTATGGCGGTCCCCAACCCAAAATTACCATTCATTGCAAGTTTAACTCTCCCTGATTTAGCCAAATTTGTCAACGATTCCGTCGCTCATGATACCACTTGACCCAATATGCTTGAAAATATCCCATCGGACATCCCTAATTTCAAAGGGAAACAAGGGGACGATCCTTCCAACCATATCATGTCTTTCCATTTATGGTGTTCCTTAAACAACATAGTGGCAGACTCAATAAGACTCCATATTTTCCAAAGAACCCTCACTGGTACAACTGCAAAATGGTATGTAAATTTGACCCGAGCATCTCATGCCACATTTGAGACAAAAGACACAACATTTATTTCTTTAATTCAGTTACCAATATGACATGACCTAGGCCTCGAAATTCTCACAGAATTTCGACAGAACACTGTGACATACATTACAAACCACATCCATGAATGACATCGTTGCTACATTTTGTGCAAAATTAACATTCAACCTCCTTTCATTTTGGACTGGTTCCTCAATATCTGCAACCATCTATTGCAAAGGACATGACTACCTCCATGCATCAAAATGAGGAGGACACAATTCTCAAATCCAAACACTTTGACCTCATCAATGCCCAATCAGGGTATTTGTACACCGTACTACCGGATGCCCCTCAGCATTGATCATTAGATCCTCCCATTGCAGAAATGCCACATTTCGTGTATGGGATTATCAGGTCCATTTCCTCCCATAGTAAATTCTCCCCACAACCATCTCTTGCATCAACCCCCATGATGGAACAATACCCACACGTCCCCGTTGTGTAAGACCCCCCTACTACTGTGCAAAATACTTCATTTGGATAGAACTAGTATAGACCATGGAACCCTACTTACCCAAATATGAGCCAAGTACAAATGGTTTCCCAACCACAAATGCAACCACCTATGCCTACATCCACATCGTATGTAGCGCAACCAACCTATATCCCGCCATCGAGATATAACCTTTACTATCCATACCCATGTCCCCCTAGAATGACCACCATGCCACATATGGGGGTCAATTGTGTCTAACCTTCTATGCAACAAAAAAATCAATAGTTTGAGTAGTGGAACATCACTAATCCCTCGAATCCTCAAAATTAGGGAAGAAGAAGGGAAAGAACAAATTACCCCAACAACAAGGGTAGGGGGGCAACCAATTTCCCTAGAAGAACCCAAACCAGGGTAACCAACCAGTACAGGGGGGGAGGGAAAAACCCCAACCCAAGGACTAATTACCCATGCTCAATCTATGGAGAGTTTAAACATTACACTCACCATTTCCTGCTTATCCCCGACTTCCAAAAGTAAGTGGGAGCAAAGAAACAGACACCAACAAACTCTCCTTAGGTGCCTCCTGTACCACAAACACAACAAGTTGTTTTGCAACAACCCTTTTCAAATCAAGGAGTGGTGTTGATTGCATGGGCAGACCCGGGTTTACTGTAATCAATCAACAACACCCCTAATCCACTGGCCCTTTCGGCGACAGGCCGCAAAGCAGCCTGAAGTCTCACCCGAAGTGAATCTAATGGGTTGGCCAAGACTCAAGTGTCTTGGACTAGGTTCTGCGACAGTCCTACTGGTGTTGCGCAGCTCTTCAGGCTGCGGGATCTCCTACTGGGTGGGTGCGTCGCGCACTCTCTCCGTCGCGCAGTCCTTCTCACCGCAGCTTCTCTACCCTCACGCGCACCGCACAGGTTCTTCCCTCGTCCCACTCCTTCTACCTTATCACAATATCTCCTTCCTTATCACATCGCTGCACACCGCAGGACACAACCCCTTCTCAGCGCCAGACCCTCAGCTCGCGGTATCGCGCACCGCAGCTCCTCTGCTGGTGCGATATCGCCTCTCTGCAATATTCTACCTCCACGACTTGCGCTCTAACACGGGCTGTGTCGACGGGTGAAGCTCGACCTCCAAGAAGTTATATTCCGATTAAACAGTCATTTAGGAACAATATAAGGGAGCCTTTATGCGACTTACTGAAATACTTCATTTACTTTAATCCCCAAGTACTACTGTAAGCTGAGCAATACATACATTCATTGACTGCAACTAATATCATAAGCATAATAACCAGTAACAGTAAACAAATACAATCACATTCATACAACACATAACACGCGGATTTAACGTGGTTCACCCCCAGGATGGGAGTTACGTCCACCAAACTGTGCTTCTATTATCTATCTTGAGGGAAGTTGGCACAGTCTGTTGCACTGCATATGCAGCGCGAGATCTCCTCTAGATCTCTGGCCTTTTCCTATCTCTATACTACCTTTCTTACAATATATCCTTCCCTCTCTGTTCTCTCTCTGGATGGTTACATACAGACTCAAATGACTCACAGACAAGCTAGGTGTCTGGATCGTTACAACACTGTCTGTTTGACTGACTCCTGAATCTACTTCAAAAGTATTCAGCTAATCAACTAAGGAATCAACCTCTGAACCAACCCTTTTACAATACAAAATGCAAGCTTTTATAGGCAGCCCGAAGGTCGTGCCATTACAAGACTGTGGGCTTGTCCCAACAGTAAACCCATACCCTAATTAGTGACAGTCGGTCCTCTCTGTCCTTGAGGTAGCCGCTTCCCGTCACACTGCAGCTTTCTGCAGTCTTCCATGCTTCCCGGCGCTGATCATGGGTACTATGCACCGCTTCACTTCTCTTAATCTGGCCTTTGTCTTCAATGCTTGAGCCTCGTTGCTCCTTCTTCTTTATGAGGGTCGCTGAGCCCTCCTATCTTCTGCCGCTGCCTTCAATGCAGTGGTTGAGCTTTCTTCTCTCGGTCGCTCAGGTACCGTTGCCTTATAGACTTTTCTATCTCAAAAGTCAATGTTTCCGGCTCTACTCTACAACTGGAAACGCACTACAGCGTCGTAGCCTTGCCTTCTCCTCTTTCCGCCAAAACTTTACCTTTCCGCTAAACTAGCAGCTTCCTCTGTAGCTGCGGGACCCTACTCCAACAAGTGGTTACCGAGCACCCGGATTCCCACTCCGTAGGCGATGGATCCTTCCAAAACATATTTATGAACTCGACATCTGTCAACCTCAAGACTCGCGCCAAAGGGTATACTAGTGTTGACCCCTCACCCATCCTAGAAGAGACTAGTGTATACTAGTGTTGATCCCCACATAATGCAAGACATTATTTTATTTCTTGAAAAAATAACACTACACTAGTACTACTTGTTATCCACACGTTTACAAGTTTTCGTATATTGATTCCATCATTTAGGCACAAGGCTACACGAACAAGGACATATACATGATAATTTGAAAATAAAAATAAAATGCCATTGTTAAAAAAAACATAATTGAGCTAGTTATGAAAATTTTAATAAATAAAAGTTATATATTTGGAAATGTGATTCAATTTCCTACATTTCGTCTTTTTTACTGAAATCGAGATTCATTGTGCAGGTGTCTCAAACTAGCCATGAAAGATGAGGGATGTCTGTTTTGTTTTGTTTTGTTTTTTGTTTCATATAACATGCAAAAAATGACCATCATTAGCTTGCGCTCACCCAAAAGAGAAACAATATTATTTTGATTTGGTAGGAAATATTAGTGATGTACCTTGAAACAATCACCCAAAAGAGAAACAATATTATTTTGATTTGGTAGGAAATATTAGTGATGTACCTCGAAACAATGATATACACAAGTATCAGTGATTTGGAAAAAGGTATTAGTGGTGTACTTTAATGTTCTCAACCTCAATGTTAATTGGTACCATCAACTTTTAAGGTGATTTATTATTTGTATTCATTTTTTGAGATTGAATGTTGTGATTAGAGATGTTGATATTATTAAATCCCATTGGGTTTGCTCCTACACATATAGGTTAGGTAAATTTAGGAAGTATATATATTGAACTTATAAATCAACTATCCACATTCAATTAGTATATCTACAATTAGAAAACCAGAACCATCTAAATTATTATTATTTCAACACAATAAAAATGAAATAAATATTATAATAATTATTTCAACACAAATTCCTTATAATACAAAACACGGTAACCTCAGCTCACGACACACCCGGATTCCCAACACCATGTGCTCTCCTCAACGGATCTACTGCTGGATTTTATATCTGAACCAATGCACGAGCCGACCATCGCTCAATATTCAATCCTCCCATGGCTACTTCAACCTGTATGTACTCCACCATCACGTGAGCTCCCTGGTCTAACCTAGCTTTAGAATCTAGACCGCCTACTATCGACCGCTCCTCCGTTCCTCCATCAAGCTCACGATCCACTCTACCTCTGATTATGCAGTCTATAACCACAATAGAATCCCTCTATCTAAGCCTTCTCCATAATTCCAATGTCTCACCCCTTCCCCGTGAGATTCCGTTTGTCGTATGAACTGTACATGTCCATATGATATGATTTTTTTAATTTCTTTTTATTAGAATAGATCTGAACTTACAAAAAAAACAAACTATGCACAATGAAAAATAACACAAAAAATCATATTCTTGACTCAGGCTGCTGCAATTGTGCCGAAACCTTCAACAATATGAAAAAATATAGATTGAATGAATCACACACTCTAAAGCCTCTAAGAGAATCCCTCTCTTAGAAATGATCACTCACTATCAATTATCTTACACACAACAATGATCTTTTTGTCTCATCCTCTCACCTAGGTTTCCTTTTATTTTATTACCATATGCAAATACCATGGACCACCAAATACCATGGCCCCCTTTACATAAAGTAATAATGAAGTCAGTTGTCCAATGCTATAAAAATCAACACCCGATTCATAACACTTAAAATTATGCAAAGTCAAAATTTGAATTTTAACATTATAACACACACTTTTTATGCAACAGTAAAAACAATCCTACTCACATAACTATGTGTCACCTCTTATCCTAAGTGTCTGTCATGGACTTAGCTTCAGAGTAAGAAAGCATATCACATGGAATTAGCTAAACCATGGCTAATCTGACATTTCTCTCTCTTTTCTCAATATGTCTATGTTTCAAGACCGACTACAATATGCTACAGACAATCATGAATGATGAAATTGCAAACATAGATAGAATTATTTCTGTCGATTACAAATATGTACTTTTTAAGAAAACATATGTATTTTCTAATATTTCCTTGTAATGTAACTCCTTCACCAAGAAAACACCATATTGGTGTTTCAACCACAAGTTTTTCATTTCTTAACCATTTCATAAGAAAATTATATGTTGCACTGCTAGACACTTACCTCTAAATGCTATAAAAAATCCAATCCTTCATCATTACATTAAGACCTTCAAAAGTTGCACCAACACTTGGTGAACTGATTTCGAGGTCTCCTCGCTTAAAGAATTACCAGCATAGATCCATTTAAAACCCGGATCTATCAAACAACGATAGGGATCCAATTTTTTGAGGTGTAAATTTGTCCTTGGTAGATATGGTTTTAAGACAGATATATGGTCGTTTTAGATTTTTATTTTTATTTTTATGAGTACACATGAGTTTTCTAATAATTTTAATTTTATTTTAAAATTTTTATTTCATGAGCTCACATTAAAATTTTTAATTATTTCATATTTTTGGGAATGTTACTTACATAACTTAACGCAACAACAACTCACCCATATTGGGTTGTAGAGAACCTCGCTACTCTCGGTGCAATAAAAAAAATTAAAACGTGCTATTTTTTTGTTGAAAAAATAGCAATGCACTAGTACTACTTGTTATCTGCACATCTACAAGTTTCCATATATCGTTTCCATCATTTATGCACTCAAAGACTGCACCAACAAGGACATATACCTTATAATTTTCCCCCAAAAATGGTCAATGTTAGAAAAAATCATAATTGAGCTATTCTGAAATTTTTAATAAATAAAAGTGTTATATATATANTATATGTATATATGTATATATATACATATATACATATATGTATATATATACATATATGTATACATATATACATATATATATACATATATATATACATATATGTATACATATATACATATATATATACATATATATATACATATATATATACATACATATATATATACATATATATATATACATATATATATACATATATATATATACATATATACATATATATATATGTATATATATACATAGATATATATACATATATACATATATATATATATATATATATATAACTATGGATGTATACACACACACACACACACACACTCAACTTAAACCAAGATTCATTGAACAAGTGTCTTAAAATAGCCATGAAAGATGAGGGATGCCCGTTTTTTTAGTTTTTTGTTCCATCTAACATGTCAAAAGTGACCATCATTAGCTTGCACTCACCCGAGAGAAACAATATTGTTTTGATTTGGTAAGAAGTATCAATGATGTACCTTGAGACAATGATTTAGACAAGTATCAATGATTTGGTAGGAAGTATCAATGATGTGCTTTGATGTTCTCACCCTCAAAGTTTATTGGTAACATTATTTGTATTGAATGTTGTGTTTAGATATGTTGACATTATTAAAACCCATTGGGTTAGCTCCCACACATTCAAGTAATATATATCTTGATCTTATAAATCAACTAGTACAAAATTCTTATATATGTTATTTTTTCCTTCCTCAAAACCAATGAAAGCCAATGAATTGTCACAATAAAATATTTAAGATGCAAAACTAAAGGTTGGATTATGGGTTGATCAACACTTGAATCCAATAGTTTATCTTCTGTTAGGATTATAATCCTCCCTTGTCCAATTTGGTCAATTATGTCTAAATCCGGAGACATTTCAGTCTATTTTTAGTCACTAGCACCATTGGGTCCACTTGACCTAATTGGGGCACATGTACAAGTTACTAAAGTGTGGGGAACACTAATTGAGGCCAACTTCCACTGATTGCACTTGCTTGCATCAGTTTAGGAGCCTCCTAAATCAATCCCTACAAATTAGGAGCCACTGGGAGTGCCGATACCAACCTCCATTAGTTGAGTTGGTGACTAGTCAAGCTTAGTTCGGAGTCAGTTACATTCAGTTCTAGTCTGCTACATTTAGTTCTACTCAGTTAGCACTAGGATTGCATGGCTGCATGCAGGTGAGGTTCATTTACTCATCTACCTCAGTCAGTTAGACTAGTTAACATTGAATTAGACACTAGAGCTTGGATTTTGAACTCCAATGAACTCTGATAATGATTTAGACAAGGTCATTTAACCATTCAGTCAAGTAGATTCAAACCAATTTGAATTGCATGAGGCTATTTAGCCAATGTACTTCATTGTGATTAATTATCTAATTACTTTTGATTAATGAAAGCATCCACAACTACAAGCCATTTTTGCACTGTTTCATTCTTCAATCTCTGAGTAAATTGTGTGATCTATATTGTGAGTTGTGTGTTGGTCCACAGATCTATGTGCTCAATTTAATATGGTATTAGAGCCTCAGCAGGACAAGGAACTTCTCCTACTACAGATTCATACTTGGATCAAAAAAAAAAATTGAGCAAAATTGCTCCTTCCAGTACTGCACCAAAAGCAAATAATTTACCACTTAATATCCCAAGTAAAGGAATTGTTGATCAAGCTTGCTTGATCAACTATGCTGGGTGTGATGAAAATTCCAAAAGTACAGGATGTCGACCTCATTTTGTCTATTTGATTGTGTGATTTACAGGTTTATCAGTCTCCTTCACTGCATTCGCTACAAGCAGCTCAGTCTCCTTCACTGTATTCACTACAACAACTCAGTCTCATTCACTGTATTCAAAATGGCCCCTCCAATGGATCTTCTCACTCCTTTCAACTACCACCAGTGGAAGGAGGACATGGAGATGCAGCTTCGCTCCAAAAGACTCTTCAGACTCACAATGGAGATAGAGGCAGAGCCAGTGCATTATGTTGACAAAGAAAAGTACCAGAATAGGATTGATGAAGAATATGGATGCTTGTGCCTCTCAATATCTTGATATCTTCTCTTCCACATCAATGGATTAAAGACTCCCAAGCAGGTTTGGGATAAGCTTACTTCCCTGTTTGATAAGCAGGATGACCTGAGGATCTATCAACTAGAGAACGAGCTGATTTCTCTTCATCCATCCAAATTCGAAACATTGAATGACTTCTTCACCAAATTCAAGCATCTAGTGTTCCAGTTGAAGCTGTGCAAGGTTGAGAAGGAGGATGATCAACTCATCATTTCCATTCTCTAAAAAATTGGTGCAGACTACTCAGTATTTGTATCAACCTTTCATTCAATGAAGCTCACTACTCCAAATTGGAGGATACCTACTCTAAATTCCTTCATTGAATCTCTCACTTAGGAGCATGACAAGTTGATCCAAATGGGGATCATTCGATCTTCCAGAGATCAAGCACTGGTTGCAGGAGGGCCTAAGGTAGCGAATGATAAAGGGAAGCGAAAGGATGAGTCTCCTATGGAGAAAGAGTAGTTAAATGAGCCTTCAGTTTCAAAGAGAAGAAAGAAGAATGGCAAAGGAAAGACCCTTTGTTCTTACTGTGGAAGGGGATTTCATCCAGAAAGATCCTGTATGAGAAGAACAATTGATGAGATGGCTCTTTTCTAAAGAAACATAACATTACTGTACATTCTAGTGCAAAGAAATCTAACCATAGAGAAGAAACTGAAGAACATGAAGAGACATGCCATGCAATGAAGGCTAGCTTTTCAACAGCACATGCCTTCCTCATTGATCCTAGAGCTTCCAATCATATGGTTGCATCCAGAGAATCATTCTCTTCCTTGCAGTATTTTGATGGTCCTAGTATTCAGATGGGTAATAACAGTCAAATTCAAGCCAAAGGGAAGGTGTCTATCAATCTTGAGCATGGAAAGTTCAAAGATGTGCTTTATATTCCCTCCTTAGCTGCAAATCTGTTATCTGTATACCGGATGAATCATACTGGCTCTCCAAAGCGAGTGATATTTTGTCCTGACTCAGTGGAGATCACATATATCTCTACTAGGAACATCATAGCGAAGGGTGTTGCAAATCATGCCTCCAAGGCATATGTGTTCTCACACTTCATGCCATTTTCAGAACCAATGCACTCTTAGCAGCCACTTGAAAGGGAAGTTAAAAAAATTCCATTTACTTCTTTTGCAGTTTCCACTAGTATTGTAGAACTAGCTGTATCAATTTTTGAGATTGAGATTCAGGGTGATTCAGATCCAAATCTAGTCCCTACTCCTAAGCGGGGAGCTAGGAAGATGACTGGAAATCCATCTGACACTCAGAAGACAAAGAACCTTGTGCTATGTCATGCAATCTTACCTCCTTCAAAGAGATGCAAAAAACTCCATGTGAGATGCTATATGGAAAGCGCTGATCAGTTACACTGCCTTCAGAAGAATAGAGTGGATCATACACCTCTTCATCCAGAAAGAGGAAAAGGTTACATTCCTCCTTCCTTCCATCATCATTTTGGGAGAAGATGGAGAATTCTATATGCTAGGACTCAGGATACCTGTGCACAGAACATCATGCATGCTTCTTCACTACATCACAGAGATGAAGGTTGCAGCAACATATTTTCAAGTTTTTCAAACTTGAATCCTAATTCTATCTGCTTAGTTAGAGGGGGGTATTTTTTCCCATGTGGTTTTTCCCCCAACTCCTTGTATTGAGTAGTTACTTGTTGTAATGGGTGACCTATGGTCTTAGTCACCAGGTCCCACAAATTTTCCAAGTTAGCATTCAGGGGGGGTGTTAGAACTATAATCCTCCCTTGTCCAATTTGGTCAATTATGTCTAAATCTAGAGTCATTTCAGTCTATTTTTAGTCACTAGCACCATTGGGTCCACTTGGCCTAATTGGGGCACATGTATCGGTTACTAAAGTGTGGGGAACACTAATTGAGGCCAATTGCCACTGATTTCACTTGCATGCATCAGTTTAGGATCCTCCTAGATCAATCCCTACAAATTAGGAGCCACTAGGAGTGCTGATACCAACCTCCATTAGTTGAGTTGAGTTGGTGACTAGTCAAGCTCAGTTAGGAGTTAGTTACATTCAATTCTAGTCTGTTACATTCAGTTCTACTCAGTTAGCAATAGGATTTCATGGTTGCATGCAGGTGAGGTGCATTTACTCACCTATCTCAGTTAGTTATACTAGTTAACACTGAATTAGACACTAGAGCTTGGATTTTGAACTCCGATGAACTCCGATAATGATTTAGACAAGGTCAATTAACCATTCAGTCAAGTAGAGTCAAACCAATTTGAATTTCCTCACATGGATTTGAAATGCATGAGGCTATTTAGCCATTGTACTTCATTCTAATTAATTATGTAATTACTTTTGATTAATGAAGGCATTCACAGTTACAAGCCATTTTTGCACTGTTTCATTCTTCAATTTCTGAGTAAATTGTGTGATCTATCTTGTGAGTTGTGTGTTGGTCCACAGATCTATGTGCTCAATTTAATATATTCAATTTGAATCGATAGGTAACAAGATGTATTGGACGTTGAATTATATGATATATTTAAACCTATATTCTATGAGCAAAATCTCTCTCTCTCTCTCTCTCTCTCCCTCACACACACACACACACACACCTATTTTGCACAAGAAGATACACTTACAAGTAGTCTTTTTTTATTAATAAGAAATGAAAATATAAGTTTGTTGTATCGTACCCTTTATATCGACATAAGGTTTCTTATTAAATTAGTTGTGAATGTGGCATCTTGATTAGTGATCTTGTTTTGATTTCTAGTGTGAATTTTGCTAATTACTAGCCTACATACATATCACATAAGTTCATATTTATTGTCTATATATTACTAATAGCAAAAGTTAATTGATAAATCATTTAAGCAACATGATGTAAATATTCTTCCAAAAGGTATTAAATAGTTGTTGCATTCGCATATTAACTCAAGATTAAACTGATGTGACAAAAATAAATGCCTTAATACCATTGGATTGAACTTTTTAGTGTTTCTTAACATCGTCAAGAAAAGAAAAAAGAATTCACAACCATCCAAAAAAATGAAGGGTTGTTACACCGAAATCTCGTCACCATCATGTTATGAGATAGGTATTCCCTTGTTTGCTCCAATCCCTTAGAGTTTCCCTAGAGAAATGACAGGAAAAAATATCCCCTTGCAATTTTTCCTTGTTTTAAGCTGGTAACGCTCCTCTTCCATTAACAAAAGGTGGTGCTAGGGCAGCACCGCTCCTGATACATGATCAAGATGTGGTGCCACCGCTCCTGTCCTTACTGCAAGAAGCGGTGCCCCCTTATCACTGCCTATTTGTTTCATTGGAGGAGCAGTGCTCGAGTTTTGAAGGCAAAAAAGAAAAGCTTCGAGAGGATTCTCAAAGCTTGCCTTCGTGGAGCTTCATCCCTATGGTTTAGGACTAGCTAGAGATTGAGGTCCTCCCTTTTTGGATCTAATATCCACCTCACCCATGAGATACTTAACCATACCTATCCTCCCATGCCTTTAAATACTGGCTCACCCCCCATGGGAAAAACAAGGAAGAATTGTGTTGCATACCCAAACTCTGTCAAAATCATTCTTGAGTCTTTGGAGGCTAGGTGAAGTTAGAGGCAAGGATCCATTGGAAGGAACTCTCAACACCAAGGCATGAAGGTTCTTCTACGAGGATAGCAAGGAAAACCTTTTAGAGACGCATCATGGCATTCCATTCAGTTGATTAACCAGATCTAGGGGAAGTTTAACATTTGGTGTTTGTGTTTTGTTCTAAACCTGAACCATTAAGACTAGAGGAACAACTTCTGCCCACAAAAGGTGCGATATTCCTGCTAACAAATTTGGCAACCTAAAAAATTGAAGGGTTGTTACACCAAAATCTCATCACCATCATTTTATGAGACAGGTATTCCCTTGTTTGCTCCAATCCCTCAGAGTTTCCCTAGAGAAATGACAGGAAAAAATATCCCCTTGCAATTCTTCCTTGTTTTGAGCTGGCAACGCTCCTCTTCCATTGACAAAAGGTGGTGCTAGGGCAGCATCGCTCCTGATACATGAGTAATAAGTGGTGCCATCGCTCCTGTGCTTACTGCAAGAAGCGATACCCCCTTATCACCGCATGTTTGTTTCATTGGAGGAGAGGTGCTCGAGTTTTGAAGGCAAAAAAGAAAAGCTTTGAGAGGATTCTCAAAGCTTTCCTTCATGGAGCCTCATACCTATGGTTTAGGACCAGCTGGAGCTCGAGATCCTCCCTTTTTGGATCTAATCTCCACCTCACCCATGAGATCCTTAACCATACCTATCCTCCCATGCCTTTAAATATTGGCTCACCCCCCATGGGAAAATGGAGGAAGAATTGTGTTGCATACCCAAACTTCGTCAAAATCATTCTTGAGTCTTTGGAGGCTAGGTGAAGTTAGAGGCAAGGAGCCATTGGAAGGAGCTATCAACACCAAGGTATGAAGGTTCTTTTGTGAGGATAGCGAGGACAACCTTTGAGAGAAGTATCACGACATTCCATTCAGATGATTAACTAGATCTAGGGGAATTTTAACATTTGGTGTTTGTGTTTTGTTCTAGACCTGAACCATTTAGACCAGAGGAACAACTTCTGTTCACAGAAGGTGCGATATTCCTGATAGCAAATTTGGCAACTCTCCTGTGTCAAGCTCATTAAAAAATGAAACAATATCTGACCATCATGTCAGTTTTCTCCAAGCATAGTTACCTTCTGTTTCAAGCAAATTTTATCCTTTTGGTTTCAAGCTTGCATACAAATGAAACCATGTATAAGAGAATAGTTCTTCTTTTGTGACAAGCTCATGCAAAAATGAAACAACACTTGACCATCATGTCGGTTTTCTCCAAGCATAGTAACCTTATGTTTCAAGCTTGTGTAAAAATGAAACAAATCCCCTTTCCTTTTATTCGAGTCTTCCCTTTCGTGTTATAACTCAAACCTTCTTTTCACCTGCCCGATTCTCGTTCTTCCTACCCCCCTGGTGAACATTTTCACATTAGTAACCAGGATTTTAGGTTAGGTATGGAAGAATAATCGTCAGACGAAACGAATCTTGGAGGGCATGTCGAGCACCTAGCAACCATGCTAGGGGTAAAGCTTGCTAGAAATCATGCCGGGGGCAAGCTTCCAACCTCTGTATATCATGTTAATGGGATTTTTCAAGCATATTTTACCCATTGGTTTCAAGCTTGCATAAAAATGAAACCAATCTTTGAGCATTCTTTCAACTGATCTGCGAGCTCGTTAAAAATAGTAAGATGATGTTCAACTTACTTTTCATTTTTCGTGCTCTGGTTAAAACATGAAAAGTGGTTTGAGCTTAATTTATCACTTTTTTGTGCTCTGGATTAAAACATGAAAAAGTTTAATGGAGTCTTCTTTAAACTCTTTTTGGACTCACTAAATATGAAAAGATTGTCAAGTACTTGTCTTCTTCATACTCGTAAAAGTATTTAAAGAGACATCTCTTCGACGATAGGTTATCTCTTTTTTCGGTTCGGATAGACTATTTACGAAAAAAGGAACACTCCAGCCAATCCTGACCGGAAGAGTTCTCTCTGGTATTATTTTATACTTTTTTAGGCCTTAGGGACTAAATCATATGAAAAAGGACCCTTTGGAGTTTTCTTTAGTTTGTTCAGACTCTCTAAACATGAACTACACCGAGTTATCTTTCATTGGATTCATTAAATTAAACATTAAAAGACCCTTTTTTGGGAACGAACCCCTCCTTTCTCAGGTTTGTAAAACATATGAGTTTGGACTTGTTCGAAGGACGAGCTAAAATGAGTGTTTGTTACCCTCTTTGAACTCGTAAAAAATGAAAAGAGGCACTCATCAATCATGATGGGGATATTAAGGGAAGGGAAATACATTTCATTTGCAATAAATGACAGTTATTAGTCACCTTTGAACATGGCACTTTTCTTCATTTCATTCAGTCATTTGGGTATTCAGCTTGTCTCTGAGTCGATCCACTTTCATGAGGCATGCCACTCCTTTGAGTCATGCCCATTATCGCATTGTGTTTCGCCTCGTCAAGTCAATGCTGCTAAGTCTTTGGTTGTGCCACCCGATGTTCAAAGGGAAGTCATGTTGAGATTTTACACCTGCATTTAAACAACTTTTTGTGCCAGTTAATTTTGAGTCAATCCTATGGTTACATCATACTCAAAATTCTAGAACTTTGTTCCAAGTTTCGTGTCATCGATGTGGGATTCCTCATGGCCCTCCTTCGACGAGACTATTCCTGTCAACATCAGCTCATTTTTCAGGAATTAGTCTTAGAAACAAGTTTAGTACCTTGAGATCTGTATGCCTCAATGATGGATTCTCTCGCTTTCGACATAGGGTCACATCATTGACCTTTGATTGAAAGATTCAACTGAGTGTTCAACATAAAACCATCTATTCACACTTAGTATATTGTATTAGGGTACCTTGGGAATCATTGACATTAATGGTGATCTCCCTCACACTTGTTAACGGTTCTCATCATTGGACGATAATCAAGTGGTTTCTACCATGTTCGACATCAAATCATTGTAATCACATGGATAGAATCGTACTTTGTGGAAGACGAGATGAAGACCTTGGGTATATGTTAAAAGTGCTCATTTCTTTCCCTAGGTTGCGATGGAGTAGTTCGTATGAGTCCTAGCATGGATCCACATTTGTATGTTCGTTGTTGTGCTCAGATTTACGTCTGTATGACATAGATCTACATTGTATGTCTGGTAGCTATGTCCAAATTTGAGTTTTCTTCGCATGGATCTATGCTATATTTTAGTAGCCATGAATTTTTTATATCTCACATGGATTTGCATTGTATTGGTCAGTAGCCATGTTGTGAGTCATTTGGGACATGTATCAAAATTTTTTGTAGAAAGTTTGTGATGTTTGATAAGTTCTGACAATTGGACCATTGCCTCGATACTATACCTTGTTCTTTCAAAGTATTATGCCTATAATTTCCCTCTAGCCATCATACTTTGGGAGGCATCTCTGTTACACCAAAATATTGTCACCATCATGTTATGAGATAGGTATTCCCTTGTTTGCTCCAATCCCTCAGAGTTCCCCTTGCAATTTTTCCTTGTTTTGAGCTGGTAACACTCCTCTTCCATTGACAAAAGGTGGTGGTATGGCAGCACTGCGCCCAATACATGAGAAAGAAGTGGTGCCATCGCTCCTGTCCTTATTGCAAGAAGTGGTGCCCCCTTATCACCGCATGTTTGTTTCATTGGAGGAACGGTGCTCGAGTTTTGAAGGCAAAAAAGAAAAGCTTCAAGAGGATTCTCGAAGCTTGCCTTCGTGGAACCCCATCCCTATGGTTTAGGGCCAGCTAGAGCTTGAGATCCTCCCTTTTTGGATCTAATCTCCACCTCACCCATGAGATACTTAACCATACCTATCCTCCCATGGCTTTAAATACTAGCTCACCCCCATGGGAAAAAGGAGGAAGACTTGTGTTGCATACCCAAACTCTGTTAAAATCATTCTTGAGTCTTTGGAGGCTGGGTGAAGTTAGAGGCAAGGAGCCATTGGAAGGAACTCTCAACACCAAGGCATGAAGGTTGTTTTGTAAGGATAGTAAGGACAACCTTTGAGAGAAGCATCATGGCATTCCATTCAGTTGATTAACCAGATCTAGGGGAAGTTTAACATTTGGTCTTTGTGTTTTGTTTTAGACCTGAACCATTCAGCCCAGAGGAACAACTTTTGTCCGCAGAAGGTGCGATATTCCTGATAACAAATTTGGCGACCCAAAAAATTGAAGGGTTGTTACACCAAAATCTCATCACCATCATTCTATGAGATGGGTATTCCCTTTCTTTCTCCAATCCATCAGAGTTTCCCTAGAGAAATGACAGGAAAAAATATCCCCTTGCAAATTTTCCTTGTTTTGAGCCGGTAACGCTCCTCTTCCATTGAAAAAATGTGGTGCTAGGGAAGCACCGCTCCTGATACATGAGAAAGAAGTGGCACCACCACTCCTGTCCTTACTACAAGAAGTGGTTCCCCCTTATCGCCGCCTATTTGTTTCATTGGAGGAGTGGTGCTCGAGTTTTGAAGGCAAAAAATAAAAGCTTCGATAGGATTCTCGAAGCTTGCCTTCGTCGAGCCTCATCCTTATGGTTTAGGACCAGCTGGAGCTCAATATCCTCCCATTTTGGATCTAATATCCACCTCACCCATGAGGTCCTTAACCATACCTATCCTCCCATGCCTTTAAATACTGGATCACCCCCCATGGGAAAAAAAGGAGCAAGAATTGTGTTGCATACCCAAACTCTGTCAAAATCATTCTTGAGTCTTTGGAGGCTACGTGAAGTTAGAGGAAAGGAGACAATTGAAGGAACTCTCAACACCAAGGCATGAAGGTTATTCTGTGAGGATGGCGAGGACAACCTTTGAAAGAAGTATCATGGAATTCCATTAAGTTGATTAACCAGATCTAGGGGAAGTTTAACATTTGGTGTTCGTGTTTTGTTCTAGACCTGAACCATTCAGACCAGAGGAACATCTTCTGTCCGTAGAAGGTGCGATATTCCTGATAACAAATTTGGCGACTCTCATGTGTCAAGCTCGTTACAAAATGAAACAATATCTGACCATCATGTCAGGTTCTGACCATCATGTCAGTTTTCTCCAAGCATAGTTACCTTCTGTTTCAAGCAAATTTTATCCTTTTGGTTTCAATCTTGCATAAAAATGAAACCATGTCTAAGAGCATAGTTCTTCTTTTGTGTCAAGCTCGTTAAAAAATGAAACAACACTTGACCATCATCTTGGTTTCTGACCATCATGTTAGTTTTCTCCAAGCATAGTTACCTTCTGTTTCAAGCTTGTGTAAAAATGAAACAGATCCCCTTTCCTTTGATTCGAGTCTTCCCTTTAGTGTTAGAACTCGAACCTTCTTTTCACCTGTGTGATTCTCATTCTTCCTAACCCCCTGGTGAACATTTTCACATTAGTAACCTGTTATATTTTTATCATTTAAGAAAAATGATCTTAGGATCTTATCTGAGAGAATAACATACACAACAATAAACACAAGAGACAAGAGACACAAAGAATTTTCCTCGGGGAAACCATAAAGGAGAAAACCCTACAACTTCCTCGGAGATAGAATGAGCACCAATGGTAGCAGTAAAATCTGAAAACATAAAGATGATCTCCAACAGCTTGTTCTCTCTCTTTCTCTCTCACTTGAGAGAGCTTCTCCTCTCTCACTCATGCGCCCTAGTGAGAGAGTGAGCGTGTGATAAATAGAGAGGCTCACTCTCTATTTATATTCTTTCGTTCACTTAATGTCCACTCCAACATGTTGACCTCACTTAACAATTACTTACCAGGGCCAACATCTCTAAGAGAGTCTAATAACCCTAGTGCCCCACAACTATGGGGACTTTTCCCTTCGATCAACAAGGAGGGTTAACCTTGACTCAATTGTGGGGACTATTTCCCTGACTTACAATGGAGGGTTAACCTTAATGACTTTGCATGACTTGTTTACATTATTGAATCTCCCGATCGAAACATCGGGGCATCACATGACTCAATTACATTACAGATACTTCTCGGAATAAACATCGGGGCACAATACAAAATATATACAAGTGAATACATTCTGAAGTTACAAATACATCAACACTCCCTCTTAACTAGGAAGGTATTCTCTCGACACAATTTATCAGCACAAGTCTTCGTCTCTGTATCATCTGGATCATCATCAAGTCATCTTCATCAATTCTGGATCATCACTGGATCTTGATCATCACTGGATCATCATCAAGTCTGGATTATGACTTGATCTGGAGCATCACTAGATCATCATCGAGTATGGATCATCACTTGATCTGGAGCATCACTGGATCGTCATCAAGTCTGGATCATCGTCATCATCACTGATTCTGCTATCTCAATCAAATGGTGCTATCTATTCATTCTTCTCATCACAGGAAGTTCTACAGAGCCAACCCTTTTTCATGCTGGTTGTAGGCTTAGTATTCATGTAGGTCTTCATCTTTTTCAGCACTTATATCTGGCCATGGGAGGAACACATCCAAGAACCATGTCAGAAAGGTACGCCCAACACTTACATCTAACCATGGGAGGAACACATCCACCACCATGTTAGAAAGGCATGCCCAACACTCACATCTAACCATGGGAGGAACACATCCACCACCATGTTAGAAAGGCCTAGCACTCACATCCGATCATCGGAGGAACACATCCAAGAACCATGTAGGAAAATCCCAACACTCACATCCGACAATGGGAGGAACACATCCAAGAACCATGTCGAAAAGGCTCAGGATTTATATCCGACCATGGGAGGAACACATCCAAGAACCATGTCGGAAAGGATCAGCACTTATATCTGACCATGGGAGGAACACATCCAAGAACCATGTTAGAAAGTCTCAGCACTTATATCTAACCATGGGAGGAACACATCCAAGAACCATGTCAAAAAGGCTCAACACTTATATCTGACCATGGGAGGAACACATCCAAGAACCATGTCAGAAAGGCTCAGTTCTTATATATAGCATGTGGAGAACACATCCCACATCCATGCTAGAAAGGCTCCACACTTACATCTGATCATGTGGGAACACATCCCACAGTCACATCAGAATAGCTTTGCACTTACATCTGATCATGTGGGAACACATCCCACAGTCACATTAGAATGGCTCTGCACTTACATCTGATCATGTGGGAACACATACCACAGTCACATCTGAATGGCTCTGTACTTACATTTGACCATAGAAGGAACCAATCCTCTCACTATGTTAGAAGGGCTCTCAAACTCATCACTTCCCTTTGGAGGGAACCTTGATCTGGAGAACACCAAGCTTCTCCCTGAACTAATCAAACTTACCTCTGGCCATTTCTAGCATAGAATCACATCAGGGTTGATTACGTCCAAGGATAAATTATGTGCTTTTCCAGGACTGATTACATCTGAAGACAATATACAGGACTATTTACGTCTGAGCCACCTACGATATTCACCAGGATTTTATGCTCAGACAACCTGTCTCACTGACTATGTTAGAACTCCCTCTTCTGAGAGATCTCGATCTGGATCACTGCTCCTCTTTGCATCATACAAAAATGCAAGTCATATCAACCAAATCAAATAGTAGTTTTCAAAAGAAACATACTACCTCCCAAATAGCAAGTGGCAACATCTTTTGCCTCAACTGTACTCAGTGCCATACATGACTCCTTCCTGCTAAGCCAAGAGATCACACCTGATCTCATACTAAAGTAGCACCTTGAAGTGCCCTTCCTATCAATGGCATTGCCTGCCCAATACGAATCCACATAACCCTCCAGGTTAATCTTCTAATTCGTATCATACTTGATCCCATACTCAACTGTACCATTCAGGTACCTCATTGCATGCTTTGCAACCATTAGGTGAACATGTCTCAATGTGTTCACACCAAAGAAAATATCTGGTCTCGTATTCGTCAGGTACATCAAGGAACAAATCATCTGACGATACATCGTGGCATCAACCGTCTCTGATGAAGAAACACTCAATATATTCAGGTTCAATGCCATAGGTGTGGTCATGGCCTTGAATTCCATCATCCTGAACCTCTTCAAGATCTCTACTGCATACTTCCCTTTTCCCAGGGAGATTCCATCCACATTCTGCCACACCTCCATGCTTAGAAAGTAGTGCATCATATCCAAGTCTTTCATCTTGAACTCCGCAGCAAGTATCCTTCTTGAAACTTTAATGAGTTCCTCTTTACTGTCAGGAACAAGTCATCGACATATAATAGGAGCATCACTGGTCTTTTGCCTTCAACCTTGAAGCAAAGGTTGGAATCCACTTTACTCTCAGTAAATCCTAGAGTCATCGGTAAGCTGTCTATCCTGTTGTATCATGTCAAACCTCAGGATCTTCTGCAGTCACTCCCTTTGAAGTGGAGCATCATTCTCCCTTTGTCTTTCATACTCTATGCATTGAAACATTATGTATTGGAGTGACAGGCAACTTCCTTTGCTACTAATATTCGATGTATCCATCTAGGGTCACTAGATACCAAGATCCTCTTTCTTGAACCTTTACAAAAGTTCTTCTCGCGCACCCATCTATGAGCTTCTCATCCTCTATAGGCTTTCATCTTCAACCTTGTAGCAAAGGTTAATATCTTCATCAAGATCCTCATGTATGTGTTATCCCATGGGTGTCTTCTGAGCTTGTACAAGGCCTTCTTTAATTTGCACACATGAGTTTTCCTGTCATGTGCCTCAATTCCCACTGGATGCAAATGTCTCTTCATAGTCTATGCCTTCTTTCCATGAGAAGCCTCGTGCTACGAATACTGCCTTGTATCCCATGATGTTGTCATCTACTGCATGTTGGATATTTATAGATCCATATGGAAGATACCACAAACTTCCCTTTAGGTCTCTATGCTGCATCCTAGACATCATTCTTCTTGAACTGGTACACTCCTTTCCTTTCTTCTTGGCTACTTCTTCACAGCTGGAAGGCTCTGCATCAATGATGTCACTCAACAGTGTATCATAACTACACTGTTTCTGAGGTTTCTTCTTTATTTGAAAGTATCATCATATTATTCTTCATCTTGGATTATTTCTTGAACTGTCATCACGTGTTCTTCGGAACAAGTCTCATCCTTCTTTTCTTGTATGTGATTGTACGCGATCTTTCCTACAAGTCAAATGCATTAGTTGTATGGTTAGAAACATTTCATAAGGAATATTCATAATGGAAAATTCTTATGCATAAA
>LPNX010202890.1:586286-619497 GCA_001517045.1 Pseudotsuga menziesii
TTATCCATATCTCACGGAAACTTTCTAGATGCCTTCCATCTCTACCAGGACAACATTGAGATTGCGCACTAATGCAATATGTCAGCAAAGAGGTTTCATTCTAGATAAGTAGAAATGGAGAGTTGTATAGAACCATGGGATACTTACCTGTCACATGCATATTAATAGTATACTTTCATTAATGCAAACATTCTATCATGCATAACACATCAATTGAATACAAACAAATGCATAACAAAATAATATCATGAAATGACAATTGAATACTTATCTTTTTTGTTTCATGGGTAGACTCCTTATTGTGCCTTCAACTTCATCATATTCTTCATTCATCATTTCTTATCCAAATTATAATATGGATAAGACGTTCTTCAAGAGTTGAGTCCTTCGTAATCCTCATCGCTTGAGGGATATTCTTTGGATGGTGATAGCTTGATCTTCAGTTGCTCTCATCTTCTCTTCTCTTATTATGAGTTGAGCTTCATCTTGTGTGTACTCTTTCTAGAGTCTGCTGAAAGTAATCACTTCCTTCTGGCACACATTCCTCAAATGAATGAATCCCATGATCCTGGGAGGTCATTCATAACTTTTGCATTCTCCACTTCTTCTTCTACTGCTTCAAGTTGTTCTTTGATTCGAGAGACCCTTGTAAAGTATGACTGTATGGTCTCTGCATTATGGATATTCACATTCTTCAACTATTTTCTCAAAGTCATCTTTCGATTTATGTTATTTCCTTCAAATAACTTGATAAAGGAATCAAACACATCTTTCAGTGTCTCTAGGGAAGACACTTGTGGTATAAGGTGATCGGTGATTGAATTAGCAATGATCTTCTTGGCCTTGATGAAGTTCTTCTTGTGTAAGGCTTTTAGCCTCATCTCCCTTTGGATTTGGAACCTCTCTACTTATGTAGGTGTCCATTTCATTTCCTTCAAGAACTATTGAGATCCTACACTTCCATGCTTGGAATTTGTCAGCCTCACAAAGCTTGTCATCAAGTTGGTGTGGATAGTCATCTTGAAATGAGAATCTCAATTGTAAATAGAAAAATATTAGATCTTATCGATTTGAGGTGTCCACCCTGTTTCTGGAGCTCGCTGATCTAGGGTTTGTTAGAGAAACCCTAATTTTCAAAACTTGGAATCTTTAATATCTAAGTGGATACAAAGATATCCCTCTTCAAGGTGAGCTGTCCAATGTAGTCCTTTTCTGAAAACAGTGGAGGGAAGCTCCCGGAATAGGAAGCCCTAGTTTACCAATTTCTTCTGCAAAAATGCCTGATACTATTTCTCCAGTATCTCTGAAATTAATGCTCTTATATGTCTGAAATTTCGTACTGAGGTAGCATCTTCTATCATTGTTCCAACACCATAGGTTTCATCAGAATTCATTTCACCAATTGGGACTTATGAGTATTTTCCCAAGGTGACCTGTTTCAGGACTGTTCAGTATAGCGAAGTTGTACAGATTGCCACATGTCAATGTTTCATATTCAGGGTCTGAAACATTTACCACATAAATTAAAGTCTGTGCACTTTCTGGAACATCTTGAGAAATTTCATTTGGACCTTCGTAGCCTTAGATATAGCAATTCTCCCCAGGTGTCCTGTTTGGGGAGTAATCCTGGGAGAGGCTGGAACCCTAACTTGGAGGAATCATATCTCCTAGAATATAGCACATATGAGGTTGAAACTTGGAAAAAATGTACATAAGGAATTTATCTTAGGTCTATGAAAGTTTTATCACTTGATCCTTCTCCAATCTCGAGATATAGTGAATATACCAAAACTATCAGTTTTAGTATTTTAGGGTTTTTCAGGCCCGGGGTCAAACTAGGGTTTGACTTTCCCGAAGTTTCACCCAACCAAAAATATTGAACTAGGTCTCTAAACTTCGATTTTGATGAGGAGAGTAATTCTATGCTAGGCTCACTCAAAAATTCCTCTTCTATAATAATCCCTAATTTACCGCAACAAAAACTGAAAATGCCTGGAATCAAATTCCGCTTCGACAGAAAGATGTGCCCTTTAATGTAGAGTTATCCTAGCATTCTTTTGCTAATGGATTGTGGAGAGAGACCCAAAAATTAATAAGCCCTAGATTTTGCAGTTGCACAATGTCTTCTTCTCAGGTTAGCTCTGATACCATGTTAGATTTTTATCATTTAAGCAATATGATCTTAGGATCTTATTTGAGAGAATAACATGCATAGCAATAAACACAAGAGACAAGAGACACAAAGAATTTTACTTGAGGAAACCATAAAGGAGAAAACCCTGCAAATTCTCGAGATATAGAATGAGCACCAATGGCAGTAGTAAAATCCGAAAACATAAAGATGATCTCCAACAACTTGTTCTCTCTCTCTCACTTGAGAGAGCTTCTCCTCTCTCACTCACGCGCTCCAGTGAGTGAGTGAGTGTGTGATAAATAGAGAGGTCCACTCTCTATTTATATTATTTAGTTCACTTAATGTCCACTCCAACATGTCGACCTCACTTAACAATTACTTACTAGGGCCGACATCTATAGGAGAGTCTAATAACCCTAGTGCCCCAAAACTATGGGGACTTTGCCCTCCGATCAACAAGGAGGGTTAAACTTGACTCAAATGTGCGCAATATTGCCCCGAGTTACAATGGAGGGTTAAATTCAATGACTTTACATGACTTGTTTACATTATTGAATCTCTCGATCGGAACATTGGGGCATGGCATGACTCAATTACATTACAGATACTTCCTGTAATAAACATCGACGTACAATACATAAGATATACAAGTGAAAACATTCCGAAGTTACAAATACATCAACATAACCAATATTTCAGGTTAGGTATGGAAGAAGAATTGTCAGATGAAATGAATCCTGGAGGGCATGCCGAGCACCTGGCAACCATGATAGGGGTAAGGTTTGCTAGCAATCATGATGAGGGCAAGATTCCAACCTCTGTATATCATGTTAATGGGATTTTTCAAGCATAGTTTACCCATTGGTTTCAATCTTTCATACAAATGAAACCAATATTTGAGCATTCTTTCAACTGAACTTCGAGCTTGTTAAAAATAGTAAGAGGATGTTGAGCTTACTTTTCCTTTTTCGTGCTCTGGTTAAAACATGAAAAGTGGTTTGAGCTTACTTTATCACTTTTTCATGCTCTGGATTCAAACATGAAAAAGGTTAATGGAGTCTCCTTTAAACTCTTTTTAGACTCCCTAAATATGAAAAGATTGTCGAGTACTTGTCTTCTTCATACTCGTAAATGTATTTGAAGAGTCGTCTCTTCGGCGGTAGGTTATCTCTTTTTCGGTTCGGATAGAATATTTACAAAAAAGGAACACTCCATCCAATCATGACTGGAAGAGTTCTCTCGGGTATTATTTTATACTTTTTCAGGCCCTAGGGACTAAATCATACGAAAAAGGACCCTTTGGAGTTTTCTATAGTTTGTTCAGACTCTCTAAACATGAACTACACTGAGTTTTCTTTCATTGGACTCGTTAAATTAAACATTGAAAGACCTTTTTTGGGAACAAACCCCTCCTTTCTCAGGTTCGTAAAACATATGAGTTTGGACTTGTCCGACGGATGAGCTAAAACGAGTGTTTGTTACCCTCTTTGAACTCGTAAAAAATGAAAAGAGGCACTCATCAATCATGATGGGGAAATTAAGGGAAGGGAAATACATTTAATTTGCAATAAATGACAGTTATTAGTCACCTTTGAACATGGCACTTGTCTACATTTCATTCAGTCAATTGAGTATTCAACATGTCTCTGATTCGATACACTTTCATGAGTCATGCCACTCCTTTGAGTCATGTCCATTGTCGCATTGTGTTTCACCTCATCAGGTCAATGCTGCAAAGTCTTTGGTCATGCCGCCCGATGTTCAAAGGGAAGTCATTTTGAGATTTTACACTTGCATTTAAACAAATTTTTGTGTCAGTTACTTTTGAGTCAGTCCTATGGTTACATCATACTCAAAATTCAAGAACTTTGTTGCAAGTTTCATGTCGTCGATGTGGGATTCATCATGGCCCTCCTTCGACACGACTATTCCTGTCGACATCAGCTCATTATCCAGGAATTAGTTTTAGAAAAAAGTTTAGTACCTTGAGATCTGTATGCCTCAATGACAGATTCTCTCGCTTTCGACATCAAATTATCTATTCACACTTAGTAGATTGTACTAGGTTACCTTGGGAATCATTGACATTAATGGTGATCTCCCTCGCACGTTAATGGTTCTCATCATTGCTTGATAATCAAGTGGTTTATACCATGTTCAACATCAAATCATTGTAATCACATGGATAGAATCATACTTTGTGGAAGACAAGACGAAGACGCTGGGTATCTGTTAAAAGCACTCATTGCTTTACCCAAGTTTCAATGGAGTAGTTTGTATGAGTCCTAGCATGGATCCACATTTGTATGTTCATGGATGTGCTTAGATTTGCATCTGTATGACATAGATCTACATTGTATGTCTAGTGGATATGTCCAAATTTGAGTCTTCTTCTCATGGATCTACGCTATATTTTAGTAGCCATGAATTTTTTGTATCTCACATGGATTTGCGTTGTATTGGTCGGCAGCCATGTATTGAGTCATTTGGGACATGTATCAAAATGTGTTGCAGAAAGTTTGTGATGTTTGAGAAGTTCCGACCCTTGGAACTTTGCCTCGATACTATACCTTGTTCTTTCAAAGTATTATGCCTATCATTTCCCTCTAGCCATCATACTTTGGGGGGCACCTCTGTTACACCAAAATATCATCACCATCATGTTATTAGATAGGTATTCCCTTTTTTGCTCCAATCCCTCAGAGTTTCCCTAGAGAAATGACAGGAAAAAATATCCCCTTGCAATTTTTCCTTGTTTTGAGCTTGTAACTCTCCTCTTCCATTGACAAAAGATGGTGCTAGGGCAGCACCGCTTCTGATACATGATCAAGAAGTGGTGCCACTGCTCCTGTCCTTACTCCAAGAAGCGGTGCCCCCTTATCACCGCCTATTTGTTTCATTGGAGGAGCGGTGTTCAAGTTTTGAAGGAAAAAAAGAAAATCTTTGAGAGGATTCTCGAATCTTGTATTCGTGGAGTCTCTTCCCTATGGTTTAGGACCAGTTGGATCTCGAGATCCTCCCTTTTTGGATCTAATATCCACCTCACCCATGATATCCTTAACCATACCTATACTCCCATGCCTTTAAATACTAGCACACCCCCCATGGGAAAAAGGAGGAAGAATTGTGTTGCATACCCAAACTCTGTCACAATAATTCTTGAGTCTTTGGAGGCTAGGTGAAGTTAGAGGCAAGGAGCCATTGGAAGGAACTCTCAACACCAAGGCATGAAGGTTCTCCTGCGAGGATAGTGAGGACAACCTTTGAGAGAAGCGTCATGGCATTCCATTCAGCTGATTAACCAGATCTAGGGGAATTTTAACATTTGGTGTTTGTGCTTTGTTCTAGACCCGAACCATTCAAATAAGAGGAACAACTTCCGTCCGCAGAAGGTGTGATATTCATGATAACAAATTTGGTGACCCAAAAAATTTAAGGGTTGTTACACTGAAATCTCATCACCATCATGTTATGGGATAGGTATTCCCTTGTTTGCACCAATCCCTCAGAGTTTCCTTAGAGAAATGACATGAAAAAATATGCCCTTGCAATTTTTCCTTGTTTTGAGATGGTAACGCTCCTCTTCCATTGACAAAAGGTGGTGCTAGGGCAGCATCGCTCCTGATACATGAGAAAGAAGTGGTTCCACCGCTCCTATCCTTACTGCAAGAAGCAGTGCCCCCTTATAACCGCATGTTTGTTTCATTGGAGGAGTGGTGCTCGAGTTTTGAAGGAAAAAAAGAAAAGCTTAGAGAGGATTCTCGAAGCTTGCCTTTGTGGAGCCTCATCTCTATGGTTTAGGACTAGCTGGAGCTCAAGATCCTCCCTTTTTGGATCTAATATCCACCTCACCGATGAGATCCTCAACCATACCTATCCACCCATGCCTTTAAATACTGACTCACCCCCCATGGGAAAAAGGAGGAATAATTGTGTTGCATACCCAAACTCTCTCAAAATCATTCTTGAGTCTTTGGAGGCTAGGTGAAGTTAGAGGCAAGGATCCATTGGAAGGAACTCTCAACACCAAAGCAGGAATGTTCTTCTGTGAGGATAGCGAGGTTAAACTTTAAGAGAAGTATCATGGCATTCCATTCAGTTGATTAACCAGATATAGGGGAAGTTTAACATTTGGTATTTGTGTTTTGTTCTAGACTTGAACCATTCAGACTAGAGGAACAACTTCTGTCCATAGAAGGTGCGATATTCCTGATAACAAATTTGGTGACTCTCTTGTGTCAAGCTCGTTAAAAATTGAAACAATATCTGACCATCATGTTAGTTTTCTCCAAGCATAGTTACCTTCTATTTCAAGCAAATTTTATCCTTTTGGTTTCAAGCATGCATAAAAATGAAACCATGTCTAAGAGCATAGTTCTTCTTTTGTGTCAAGCTTGTTGAAAAATCAAACAACACCTAACCATCATGTCAGTTTTATCCAAGCATAGTTACCTTATGTTTCAAGCTTGTTTAAAAATGAAACAGATCCCCTTTCCTTTGATTCGAGTCTTCCCTTTAGTGTTCGAACTTGAACCTTCTTTTCTCCTTCCTGATTCTCATTCTTCCTACCCCCCTGGTGAACATTTTCACATTAGTAACCAGGATTTTAGGTTAGATATGGAAGAAGAATCGTCACACGAAATGAAGCTTGGAGGGCATGTCGAGCACCTAGTAACCATGCTAGGGGTAAGGTTTTCTAGAAATCATGCTGGGGGCAAGATTCCAACCTCTGTATATCATGTTAATGGGATTTTTCAAGCATAGTTTACCCATTGGTTTCAAGCTTGCGTAACAATGAAACCAATCTTCGAGCATTCTTTCAACTAATCTTTGAGCTTGATAAAAACAATAAGATGATGTTGAGCTTACTTTACATTTTTTGTGCTCTGGTTAAAACATGAAAAGTGGTTTGAGCTTACTTTATCACTTTTTCGTGCTCTCGATTCAAACATGAAAAAGGTTAATGGAGTCTGCTATAAACTCTTTTTGGACTCCCTAAATATGAAAAGATTGTTGAGTACTTGTCTTCTTCATACTCGTAAAAGTATTTGAAGAGTTGTCTCTCTGATGATAGGTTATCTCTTTTTCGGTTCAGATAGACTATTTGTGAAAAGGAACACTCCAGCCAATCATGATTGGAAGAGTTCTCTCTAGTATTATTTTATACTTTTTCGGGCCCTAGGTACTAAATCATACGAAACAGGACCCTTTGGAGTTTTCTTTAGTTTGTTCAGACCCTGTAAACATGAACTACACCGAGTTTTCTTTCATTGGACTCGTTAAATTAAACATTGAAAGACCATTTTTTGGGAATGAACCCCTCCTTTCTCAAGTTTGTAAAACATATGAGTTTGGACTTGTCCGAAGGAAGAGCTAAAATGAGAATTTGTTACCCTCTTTGAACTCGTAAAAAACGAAAATAGGGACTCATTAATCATGATGGGGAAATTAAGGGAAGGGAAATACATTTCAATTGCAATAAATGGCAGCTATTAATCACCTTTGAACATGGCACTTGTTTGAATTTCACTCAGTCAATTGGGTATTCATCTTGTCACTGAGTCAATCCACTTTCATGAGTCATGCCACTCCTTTGAGTCATGCCCATTGTTGCATTGTGTTCCACCTCGTCAGGTCAATGCTGCCAATTCTTCGGTCGTGCCACCTGATGTTCAAAGGGAATTCATGTTGAGACATTACACCTTAATTTAAACAACTTTTTGTGTCAGTTAATTTTGATTCAGTCCTATGGTTACATCATACTCAAAATTCCAGAACTTTGTTGCAAGTTTCGTGTCATCGATGTGGGATTCATCATGGACCTCCTTTGACATGACTACTCCTGTCGACATCAGCTCATTATCTAGGAATTAGTCTTAGAAACAAGTTTAGTACCTTGAGATCTGTATGCCTCAATGACAGATTCTCTCACTTTTGACATAGGTTCACATAATTGACCTTTGACCGAAAGATTTGACTGAGTGTTCGACATCAAACCATCTATTCAAACTTAGTAGATTGTTCTAGGGTACCTTGGGAATCATTGACATCAATGGTGATCTCCCTCGCGCTTGTTAATGGTTCTCATCATTGGTCGATAATCAAGTGGTTTCTACCATGTTTGACATAAAATCATTGTAATCACATGGATAGAATCGTACTTTATGGAAGACAAGATGAAGACCCTGGGCATCTGTTAAAAGCGCTCATTGCTTTCCCTAGGTTGCGATGGAGTAGTTTGTATGAGTCCTAGCATGGATCCACATTTGTATGTTCATGGCTATGCTCAGATTTGCGTCTGTATGACATAGATCTACATTGTATGTCTGGTAGCTATGTCCAAATTTGAGTCTTCTTCGCATGGATCTACGCTATATTTTAGTAGCCATAACTTTTTTGTATCTCACATGGATCTGCATTTTATTGGTCGACAGCCATGTTGTGAGTCATTTGGAACATGTATCAAAATGTATTGCAGAAAGTTTGTGATGTTTGAGAAGTTTCGACCATTGGACATTTGCCTTGATACTATACCTTGTTCTTTCAAAGTATTATGCCTATAATTTCCCTCTAGCCATCATACTTTGGGGGGAATCTCTGTTACACTAAAATATCGTCACCATCATGTTATGAGATAGGTATTCCCTTGTTTGCTCCAATCCCTTAGAGTTTCCCTAAAGAAATGACAGGAAAAAATATCCCCTTGCAATTTTTCCTTGTTTTGAGATGGTAACGCTCCTCTTCCATTGACAAAAGGTGGTGATAGGGCGGCACCGCTCATGATACATGAGCAAGAAGTGGTGCCACCACTCTAGTCCTTACTACAAGAAGTGGTTCCCCCTTATCATCACCTATTTGTTTCATTGGAGGAGCGGTGCTCAAGTCTTGAAGGTGAAAACGAAAAGCTTCGAGAAGATTCTTGAAGCTTGCCTTCGTGGGGACGCATCCCTATGGTTTAGAACCAGCTGGAGCTCGAGATCCTCCCTTTTTGGATCTAATATCCACCTCACCCATGAGATCCTTAACCATACCTATCCTCCCATGCCTTTAAATACTAGCTCACCCCCCATGGGAAAAAGGAGGAAGAATTGTGTTGCATACCCAAACTCTGTCAAAATCATTCTTGAGTCTTTGGAGGCTAGGTGAACTTAGAGGCAAGGAGCTATTGGAAGGAACTCTCAACACCAAGGAATGAAGGTTCTTCTACGAGGATAGAGAGGACAACCTTTGAGAGAAGCATCATGGCATTCCATTTAGTTGATTAACTAGATCTAGGGGAAGTTTAACATTTGGTGTTTGTGTTTTGTTCTAGACCTGAACCATTCAGACCAGAGGAACATCTTATCTCTGCAGAAGGTGTGATATTCTTGATAACAAATTTGGCGACCCAAAAAATTGAAGGGTTGTTACACCAAAATCTCATCACCATCATGTTATGAGATAGGTATTCCCTTGTTTGCTCCAATCCCTCAGAGTTTCCCTAGAGAAATGACAGGAAAAAATATCCCCTTGCAATTTTTCCAAGAAGTGGGGCCACCGCTCTTGTCCTCACTGCAAGAAGCGATGCCCCCTTATCACCACCTGTTTGTTTCATTGGAGGAGAGTGCTTGAGTTTTGAAGGCAAAAAACAAAAGCTTCGAGAGGATTCTCGAAGCTTTCCTTCGTGGAGCCTCATCTCTATGGTTTAGGACCAACTGGAGCTCGAGATCCTCCCTTTTTGGATCTAATCTCCACCTCACCCATGAGATCCTTAACCATACCTATCCTCCCATGCCTTTAAATACTGGCTCACCCCCCATGGGAAAAAGGAGGAAGAATTGTGTTGCATACCCAAACTCTGTCAAAATCATTCTTGAGTCTTTGGAGGCTAGGTGAAGTTAGAGGCAAGGAGCCATTGGAAGGAACTCTCAACACCAAGGCATGAAGGTTCTTTTGCGAGGATAGCGAGGATAACCTTTGAGAGAAGTATCACGAAATTCCATTCAGTTGATTAACCAGATCTAGGGGAAGTTTAACATTTGGTGTTTGTATTTTGTTCTAGACCTGAACCATTCAAACCAGAGGAACAACTTCTATCCGTAGAAGGTGTGATATTCCTGATAACAAATTTGGCAACTCTCCTGTGTTAAGCTCGTTAAAAAATGAAACAATATCTGACCATCATGTTAGTTTTCTCCAAGCATAGTTACCTTTTGTTTCAAGAAAATTTTATCCTTTTGGTTTCAATCTTGCATAAAAATGAAACCATGTCTAAGAGCATAGTTCTTCTTTTGTGTCAAGCTCGTTAAAAAATGAAACAACACCTGACCATCATGTCAGTTTTCTCCAAGCATAGTTACCTTCTGTTTCCAGCTTGTGTAAAAATGAAATAGATCCCCTTTCCTTTGATTCAAGTCTTCCCTTTGGTGTTAGAACTCGAACCTTCTTTTATTTTGCCTGATTCTCATTCTTCCTACCCCCCTGATGAACATTTTCACATTAGTAACCAGGATTTTAGCTTAGGTATGCAAGAAGAATCATTAGACGAAACGAAGCTTGGAGGGCATGTCGAGCACCTAGCAACCATGCTAGGGGTAATGTTTGCTAGCAATCATGCTGGGGGAAAGATTCCAACCTCTGTATATCATGTTAATGGTCTTTTTCAAGCATAGTTTACCCATTGGTTTCAAGCTTGCGTAAAAGTGAAACCAATCTTCGAGCATTCTTTCAACTGATCATCGAGCTCGTTAAAAACAATAAGATGATGTTGAGCTTACTTTTCATTTTTCGTGCTCGTGTTAAAACATGAAAAGAGGTTTGAGCTTACTTTATCACTTTTTCATGCTCTGGATTCAAACATTAAAAAGGTTAATGGAGTCTCCTTTAAACCTTTTTCGGACTTCCTAAATATGAAAAGATTATCGAGTACTTGTCTTCTTCATACTCATAAAAGTATTTGAAGAGTCGTCTCTCTGACGGTAGGTTATCTCTTTTTTGGTTCGGATAGACTATTTATGAAAAAAGGAACACTCCAGCCAATCATGACTGGAAGAGTTCTCTCGGGTATTATTTTATACTTTTTTGGGCCTTAGGGACTAAATCATATGAAAAATGACCCTTTGGAGTTTTCTTTAGTTTGTTCATACTCTCTAAACATGAACTACATTGAGTTTTCTTTCATTGGACTCGTTAAATTAAACAAAGACCCTTTTTTTGGAACAAACCCCTCCTTTCTCAGGTTCGTAAAACATATGAGTTTGGACTTGTCCAAAGGACGAGCTAAAATGAGTCTTTGTTACCCTCTTTGAACTCGTAAAACTGAAAAGAGGCACTCATTAATCATGATGGGGAAATTGACGAAGGGAAATAAATTTCATTTGCAATAAATGGCATTTATTAGTCACCTTTGAACATGGCACTTGTCTGCATTTCACTTAGTCAATTGGGTATTCAGCTTGTCTATGAGTCGATCCACTTTCATGAGTCATGCCACTCCCTTGAGTCATGTCCATTGTCGCATTGTGTTCCACCTCGTCAGGTCAATGCTGCCAAGTCTTCAGTTGTGCCGCTCGATGTTCAAATGGAAGTCATGTTGAGATTTTACACCTGCATTTAAACAACTTTTTGTGTTAGTTACTTTTGAGTCAGTCCTATGGTTACATCATACTCAAAATTCTAGAACTTTGTTGCAAGTTTCGTGTCGTTGATGTGGGATTCATCATGGCCCTCCTTCGACGCGACTACTCCTGTCGACATCGGCTCATTATCCAGGAATTAGTCTTAGAAACAATTTTAGTACCTTGAGATCTGTATGCCTCAATGAAAAATTCTCTCACTTTCGACATAGGTTCACATCATTGACCTTTGATCAAAAGATCCAACTGAGTGTTCGAGATCAAACCATCTATTCACACTTAGTAGATTGTACTAGGTTACCTTGGGAATCATTGACATCAATGGTGATCTCCCTCACGCTTGTTAACAGTTCTCATCATTGGCCAATAATCAATTGGTTTCTACCATGTTCGACATCAAATCATTGTAATCACATGGATAGAATCGTACTTTGTGTAAGACGAGACGAAGACCCTGGGTATCTGTTAAAAGTGCTCATTCCTTTCCCCAGGTTGCGATGGATTAGTTTGTATGAGTCCTAGCATGGATCCACATTTGTATGTTTGTGGCTGTGCTCAGATTTGCGTCTGTATGACATAGATCTACATTGTAAGTCTGGTAGCTATGTCCAAATTTGAGTCTTCTTTGCATGGATCTATGCTATATTTTAGTAGCCATGACTTTTTTGTATCTCACATGTAGCTGTGTTGTATTGGTCGGAAGCCAGGTTGTGAGTCATTTGGGACATGTATCAAAATGTGTTGCAGAAAGTTTATGATGTTTGAGAAGTTCTGACCATTGGGCCTTTGCCTCGATATTAGTGACTATACCTTGTTCTTTCAAAGTATTATGCTTATCATTTCCCTCTAGCCATCATACTTTGGGGGGCATCTCTGTTACACCAAAATCTCATCACCGTCATGTTATGAGATAGGTATTCCCTTGTTTTCTCCAATCCATCAGAGTTTCCCTAGAGAAATGACAGGAAAAAATATCCCCATGCAATTTTTCCTTTTTTTAATCTAGTAACGCTTCTCTTCCATTGACAAAAGGCGGTGCTAGGACAACACCACTCCTGATACATGAGCAAGAAGTGGTGCCACCGCTCCTGTCCTTACTGCAAGAAGCGCTGCCCCCTTATCACCACCTATTTATTTCATTGGAGGAGCGGTGCTCGAGTTTTGAAGGCAAAAAAGAAAAGCTTCGAGAGGATTCTCGAAGCTTGCCTTCGTGGAGCCTCATCCCTATGGTTTAGGACCAGCTGGAGCTCGAGATCCTCCCTTTTTGGATCTAATATCCACCTCACCGATGAGATCCTTAACCATACCTATCCTCCCATGCCTTTAAATACTGGCTCACCCCCCATGGGAAACAGGAGGAAGGATTGTGTTGCATACCCAAACTCTGTCAAAATCATTCTTTAGTCTTTGGAGGCTAGTTGAGGTTAGAGGCAAGGAGCCATTGGAAGGAACTCTTAACACCAAGGCATGAAGGTTCTTCTGCGAGGATAGCAAGGACAACCTTTGAGAGAAGCATCATGGCATTCCATTAAGCTGATTAACCAGATCTAGGGGAATTTTAACATTTGGTGTTTGTGTTTTTTTCTAGACCTGAACCATTTAGACCAGAGGAACAACTTCTATCTGTAGAAGGTGCGATACTCCTGATAACAAGGGTCGCCCTTAGCTCATTCAAGGGTCAATGAACATGCCCCTTTGAACCAACTATATGGATTCATTAGTTCAAGTGAGTGGACACACTTCTCCTTGAATGAAAGAAAGAAAAAATGGACATATATAATGCCAAAGACTAATATGAGAGTCTAAAGTGACATCAAGAGGTGGCGAATTCCCTCAATCAAAGATCATTTATGCAATTAGTTCAAGTGGTTGTACACACTTCTCCCTGAATAAAGGAAAGGAAAAGGGATGTATACACGGGAAACATCTACTATAGGGGATTCTACTAACATCAAGATGTCAAGGATTCCTTGAATTAACGAGAATTTGCGCACTCATTTTACCTATCAAGAGGGAGAATGGAAGCATATTTCTCAATCCGTTAACATTCTCCAGAACTCCCACAATCTAGCAGACAAACGTTAGACAATATGCATGATGCTAAATTGCGAGGTAAGTATATGTCTTCTAATTAATTTTTGCATATGCAAAGCATATTCAAAATATTTAAAGGTGAAAACCAACAATACATTACAAAATTTGTGTAGAGTAGAAATTACAGCTAGTCTTATAAAGGACAATGTGAACATGATTAGTAAGTATCTAGATGCTATAAAATTATCCATTTAAAAAGAATTTGGCACAATGGAGACACACTTCATAAATGAAACTAATAGTTTAGCATTAAAACTTATAGAAAATAAGTTATTAAAAGGACTACAAAATGTGAAAGGAGGGGTTCAAGTAGAAGAGAAACCATGTGAGAGACAAGAGGGTGAGAATAACATGTTGGAAATAGGATCAATGAAAGATCTCAAGGAAGATGTGGAGGATGAGAAGTACAAACAAAAATAGGTTGTGATTAATGATAAAAAAGATGGAGGATCATGTGATTGAATGCACGCCTCAAGAAATGGAGAAGTAGCACATGAGTGAGCAAATAACAAACTATTTAAATGATTGAAATTGGTATCTTGTTTATATCCTTGTTAGCTTCCCTAGAAGGCTACCAATGCAAACCCATTTTGTCTATAATTATAAATTAAAAAGCATTGTCTTGTTTACTTAAGCTTAAATATTTTGTGGAGATTTATTTTCTAGTGTTTCATACACTATTAAGAGTAAGAGAAATAGTAATAGAAACATCCATTCATTAAAGAATGCCACCTCTATGAAATTGATGGGTTCTACTTAAATTCCTCAAGGAATCCCCTTTCCTCATCCAAAGAAAAATTGTCAACGTTTTCTCATTTTATCATGCACTTTCTTTTGTAAGTGCTTTAAGTTATCGCACTCTTCACAAATGTCATTTATAGCATTATCTTGCCTAACTTTATTTTATGTGAAGTAGCATGTAATTTTTTATTATATCATGAAATAATAACAAGGGGAAAGACTAAAATGGTATCGTCCGAAGCCAATTGGGTAAAAGTGGTCATCTTAAAAAAATTAACTATTCTATAGCTATATCAAAACAAAGAACATCCTCAATGTATAATCTCAATTTGGCATAGTCTTATCATTTGAAAACAAAACATATAGACCAAATAAATCATCTCCATTATAGATTTAAAGTAGAATAGACAAATTATTTCAACATGAATCCTCTTTTCTATCTCATTTTCTCTTTACAAAAGAGTAATATTCAATTACTATTTCAACATAATAAAAATAATAAAAATAAAAGATAGTGTAATAATTATTTCAACATAAATTCCTTATAATACAAAACATAGTAATGTTCAATTCTTATATACAAAACATAGTAATGTTCAATTCTTATGCCCAAAATCACTTTAGTTTTTCTAACACCATCTAAATCATTATTATTTCTAATAAAAATGAATTAGATACCATAATAATGATTTCAACATAAAATCTTTACAATACACAATATTTAGATGTCACAATAATGATTTTAACATAAATTCCTTAAAATACAAAATACAAATGATAAATATGGTCATCAAATTTGGCAACATTGGTCTATTTTGCCATAACACTTGTCTTGTAAGCCTAAATTTTATTATTATTATATATAAGTAATTTTCATGACAAATTTGCTAAACCTTTTCGATTCTAAAACAAACATTAATATCTAAAATAAAGTGCCACGAGTTTTAAAAAAAATATCAAAACAGTTACACGAGACTATTCAGATTAAAAAAAAACCAATAATACATAATAAAAAAAATCTTTAACTCCTAATAAAAAATATTATATCATAACATTTGCCATGTATATTTCAAAACAATAAAATACAAAAACATTAAAAAATGAAACAGACCTCAATTATTTCAGCAAAATAAAAGTAAAAAAGATATCAGCTATTTCTAACTAAAGTCCCTTCTTCTTTAAAAAAAAATAGCATTCTATTCTTACTAAAGTCCCTTCTTGTTTATATCCTTGTTAGCTTCCCTAGAAGGCTACCAATGCAAACCCATTTTGTCTATAATTATAAATTAAAAAGCATTGTCTTGTTTACTTAAGCTTAAATATTTTGTGGAGATTTATTTCCTAGTGTTTCATACACTATTAAGAGGAAGAGAAATAGTAATAGAAACATCCATTCATTAAAGAATGCCACCTCTATGAAATTGATGGGTTCTACTTAAATTCCTCAAGGAATCCCCTTTCCTCATCCAAAGAAAAATTGTCAACGTTTTCTCATTTTATCATGCACTTTCTTTTGTAAGTGCTTTAAGTTATCGCACTCTTCACAAATGTCATTTATAGCATTATCTTGCCTAACTTTATTTTATGTGAAGTAGCATGTAATTTATTATATCATGAAATAATAACAAGGGCAAAGACTAAAATGGTATCGTCCGAAGCCAATGGGGTAAAAGTGGTCATCTTAAAAAAATTAACTATTCTATAGCTATATCAAAACAAAGAACATCCTCAATGTATAATCTCAATTTGGCATAGTCTTATCATTTGAAAACAAAACATATAGACCAAATCATCTCCATTATAGATTTAAAGTAGAATAGACAAATTATTTCAACATGAATCCTCTTTTCCATCTCATTTTCTCTTTACAAAAGAGTAATATTCAATTACTATTTTAACATAATAAAAATAATAAAAATGAAAGATAGTGTAATAATTATTTCAACATAAATTCCTTATAATACAGAACATAGTAATGTTCAATTCTTATGCCCAAAATCACTTTAGTTTTTCTAACACCATCTAAATCATTATTATTTCTAACACAATAAAAATGAATTAGATACCATAATAATGATTTCAACATAAAATCTTTACAATACACAATATTTAGATATCACAATAATGATTTCAACATAAATTCCTTCAAATACAAAATACAAATGATAAATATGGTCATCAAATTTGGCAACATTGGTCTATTTTGCCATAACACTTGTCTTGTAAGCCTAAATTTTATTATTATTATATATAAGTAATTTTCATGACAAATTTGCTAAACCTTTTCGATTCTAAAACAAACATTAATATCTAAAATAAAGTGCCTACAGTTTTAAAAAAATATCAAAACAGTTACACGAGACTATTCAGATTAAAAAAAAACCAATAATACATAATAATAAAAAATCTTTAACTCCTAATAAAAAATATTATATCATAACATTTGCCATGCATAATTCAAAACAATAAAATACAAAAACATTAAAAAATGAAACAGCAAAATAAAAGTAAAAAAGATATCAGCTATTTCTAACTAAAGTCCCTTTTTCTTTTAAAAAACAATAGCATTCTATTCTTATCTCTAAAATTAAAAGACAAAGAACCTTCTAAATCTTTATTATTTCAACCCAATAAAAATGAAATAGATATCTTAACCATTATTTAAATACAAATATCTTAACTATTATTTCAATAAAATGAAAAAATATCATAACAATAATTTCAACACAAAACCCTTAGAATACAAAACAATAAACCATTATTTCAATACAATAAAAAGAAATAAATATCATAATAATAATTTCAATACAATAGGATCCAATTCTTATGCCCAAAATTGAGAAACCATGCAACTTCTAAATCCTTAAATTTCAAAGAGATTGGTGCTCTATCATGTTCTAACCAAACATGGGAATGAGAAGAAAAATATTTAATCAACTTCCTCAATTTTAGGACCAACACCTGCAGCAGCAAAATGATCATGACCATCATCAGGAGAAGCAACAACTCCATATGGAGCACCAACACCTTGGTACATCTTAGAAATGATAGGATTGCAAGTGGCCTCTAACTGCTTCCTTCGATGATCAAACTCATCAACCTCTGCAAGGTAGTTGGCATCCAACCATTGTATAGTCTCTTCAAGGGCATCCTCAATCTTCTTCTTATCATATGGATCCATATTTGCTGCAATCTGCTCATCTCGAACGATGTTCATCACTATTGAAGAATAAGAGATCTACGTGTTATAAGATTTAAAGAATTAAAATTTGCGGTTGATATGGGTAAGAGGAATTATGGACATTAGAGAATATATCAATTAAAGTGATTAGAGGTTATATGTTTGAATAGTTATAATGGTTTACAGCTAAAGATATTGTAGGTTATAGAAGTTATACATTTTATGTGTTGGGGATTATAGGGGTTAGTAGTTATAGGAGTTGGGGGTAATAAGTGTGATGGGAAACATGGCTCATAGTGAATGTCATAAAGGAAAATGTAAAGGTGATAATCAGTATAGGGGTTAAGGGTTATAGTGGATAAGAGTTATATACTCTAGGATATAGAAGGTATGGGTGATAGGGATATGAATTTAGTATATTTTTATCACAAAAGTTGGGTATTCATGACCCACATAATATTTATAGGGATATTTAGTCTCCAAGTGGAAATATGGGCACCATAAAAGGTTTTAAGCACCAATGGTGGGTCACATGTACATCCATTCTTGAGAGAGAAGACTCATGCCCAGCTCCTGAAATGAAGATTAGATGGTTCACAACCCTTTAACAATTCCTCATACCACCACACATGATCTTTAGGAGATATTTTGCATCTGAGTGGGGATTTCAGTGTCTTTATGAGGTTTTTATCATACAAACTGGTTTTGGCGAACTCACAATTATGAAGGACGGAAGCAAAGGCCTTAGGCTCTAAATAATCCTTTTATGTCTCAAGTGCCATGATCAGAGCCTCGAACAACCATATAAGTTATATCTAGGGTATATTTGGTCGACAAGTTAGGCTTTAGATCTCATTTAGAGGTTTAAAACACCAGGGATGGGTCATGGTGGGATAACAATGTTTAGTGGTGGAAACAAATGCCTTGGTCTCTAAAGTAGGCTTATAAAGCTCAAGGGCCATCAATCAGGCCTCAAGTCACCAAACAAAGACCTATCTAGGGAATATTTGTTTTGTGAATTGGGAAATGAGTGCCATTTAAAGGTTTTGAGCACTAGGGATGAAATTCAAGGACTATACCAAGGTTGGTTGAGGAACCTAAGGAATTAGTCTCTAATATAAGCTTCTACGACTCAAGATATTTGAAGGAGGGCTAAAAGCAACATGCATGACCTATTTATAGGATTGTTGTTAAATCCAATTGGAGATATGCATTCCATTATGAGTGTTTTTTCTATGACGATGGGTCTTAGGGCCTTCATGATTGAGGAATGAAATTTACCCCATGTATACCATAAGGGAATCTTCTCGGGACTGTGTGCCATGAATCAATCCTTTAACTATCACAAGATTTCTCTATGGGGTTTCTTGTCCTAAGTGAGGATGGGTGCCATGAGGATATTTTGATCATAATGGGCATGTATCAGATCCATCACCATGCTTAATGGAGAAAACCTATGACTTATGACCTAAAGGAAGCTTCTTTTCCTCGACGAAGATGAGCCTAAGGTATTAAACAACCACAAGATACCTGTATAGGGGATATTTTGCCTCTAATTAGGGAGCTTAGTTATACTATGAGGTTATGAGTAACCACAATGGGTCTACAGGCCATGACCATGGTAATGGGAGGAAAGTAGGGCCTAAGTATCTTAATATTATAGGGAACACAGACCTCAAAGAGGCATTCAACCACCAAACACTACCTCTCTAGGGGGATATTTGGTTTATGAATGTTTTGAGCACTAGGGAAGGTATTCGAGGACTATACCAATGTTGGATGAGGAACCTAAAAACTCATTCTATAATGTAAAATTTTACGGATAAAGATCCCTGAAGAAGGCCTAAAAGCAACATGCATGACCTCTTCAGAGGATTGTTGTTTAATCTAATTGGAGATATGCATGCCATTAAGAGGATTTTGTCTATAAGGATGGGTATGAGGCCCTTATAAATGATTGGTGGATGAAATGTATCCCATGTATACCATAAGGGAAGCTTCTAGAGATTGTGTGCCATGAATCAAGCCTCTAACTATCACAAAAGATTTCTCTATGGGGTGTCTTGTCCTAAAGTGAGGATGGTTTCCATGAGGATATTTTGAGCATAATAGACATGAATCAATTCCATTTCCATGCTTAATAGCAGAAACCTATGACTTATGACCTAAAGGAATCTTCTTTGCTTCCATAGAGATGAGAAAGGAACTAAACAAACCCCTATATAGGGGATATTTCCCCTCTGGGAAATGGATTCCAGTATGAGGTTTTTAGTACCTACAATGGGTCTAAAGGCCATGACCATGGTAATGGGTGAAAACTAAGTCCTTAGTATCTTAATATTGCAGGGCACAATGACCTTGACGAGGCAAACAACCACCAAACAAGACATGTCTAGGGATAATTGGTTTATGAATTGGTATATGGGTTCCAATTGAAGGTTTTGAATGCTAGGAAAGGTATTTGAGGACTATATCAATGTTGGATGAGGAACCCATGACATCATGCTCTAATGTAAGTTTCTACGGCTCAAGATCCTTGAAGGAGACCTAAAAGCAACATGCATGACCTCTTTAAAGGTTTGATGTTAAATCCAACTAGAGATATGCATTCCATTAGGAGGGTTTTGGCTCTAAGGATCAGTCTTGGGTTATTGACCACAAATGGGTGACAAAATTGATCCCATGTAAATCATAAGGGAAGCTTCTACGGACCATGTGTCGTGAATCAAGCCTCTAACTATCACACAAGATTTCTCTATAGGGTTTCTTGTCCTAAAGTGAGGATGGGTTCCATGAGGATATTTTGAACATTATGGATGTGTATCAAGTCCAATACATTCAATGGAGGAAACCAATGGCTTATTACCAAAAATGAAGCTTCTTTTCCTCAAACGAGATGAGCAAGGCATTAAACAACCATAAGATACCTATATAGGGGATATTGCACCTCTAGTTAAGGAACTATGTTCCACTATGAGGTTTTGAGTACGACAATGGGTATAAAGGACATGAATATGGTAATGGGAGGAAACTAGGGCCTTAATATCTTAATATTATAGGGCAAAAGCACCTTGAAGAGGTATTTAATCAGCAAACCCAACCTCTCTACATGATATTTGGTCTATGAATTGGAATATGGGTGCCAATTGAAGGATTTGAACCCTAGGGAATGGATTCAAGGACTATACCAATGTTGTATGAGGAACCTAAGGCCTCATGCTCTAATGTAAGCTTGTATAAATCAAGATCCCTGAAGGAGACCTAAAAGAAACATGTGTGACCTCTTTAGAGGATTGTTGTTATCGAATTGGAAACATGCATGCCATTAGGAGGGTTTTGTCTCTAAGGATGGGCCTTGGGGCTTTGATCATGATTGAGGGAGGGAATTCAACCCATGTGTACCACATGGGAAGCTTCTAGGGACCACATTCCATCAATCCAACCTCTATATGGCTTCATAATTGTTATGTAATGCTTCAAGCATTAGATGGATAAAGGTTATACATATTTTGTGTTACATGTATTACGAGTTGTGGGTATTATAGGCAATAGGAGTTAGGGGTGCGAAAGTTTATAATGGTCATACATTATAGGGTTATTATTATAAAGGCTAGGTTTGATGGTGACAATAATTGTAGGTTAAATACATTTCATGACTTGGATGTGAGGGATTAGGGGTAGTAGGGATTATACAAGCAAGTTTATGGGGGTTATATGGATTATGATAAAGGTTATAAGGTATAAAGGTTATAGATTGTAATTCATTTATGTTATATTTTATATGGTTTGGGAGTTGGAGTGGATAGGAAATATGACAACTAGTGTTGATTGGGGATCAAGGTATATAAGGGATAGATATTTCAATATATGATGAATAAATGTTTTATGTCTTATGTCTTACAATAATTAGGAGTTATTGCGATGAGAAGGAGAATTTATACATCTTGGATGGGGGAGAAGTGTTCATATATCCCATGAAAAATTAAAAAATATGCATTCATCAATGCGTTCTAGCATAGTGGAGCTTGGGTGGGTGGAAGTGTTCGTTTGTCCCTTAAAACAAAAGAATGCACGCATCGATATGATGTAGCGTAGTGGTGAGAGGGATGTGTGTTGTAGTTTAGTGGTGAAAGATTTGTGGATTTGATCCCTCTCAGAACTTTGTAGAGCTAGAGTTAGATGGGTATATACTAGTTTAAGGCTTTGAGTCATATGGGATATGAATTAAATGACAATTTTATGTTTTTCATATCATGCACATGATTTTGTTCTCTATTATCACAGACATGATTTATAACACTTAAAATTAAGAATAGAAAATTTTGAATTTAAATATAACGTGCACGCATTATGAAACACTTAAACCAATCCTACTCACATAAATATGTGTCACCACTTATCCTAAGTGTCTGCTATGGACTTAGATTTGGAGTAAGCAAGACTATTGTATGGAATTGGCTAAACCATGGATAATGTGACATTTTTTCTTTCTTTTCTCAAGATGCCTATATGTTTCAAGACCTACTGCCATATGTTAAAGAAAATCAGGGATGATGAAATTGTAGAAATAGAGATCTTTCTGCATATTGCAAATATGTAATTTAATTTTTTGTTATTTTATATTTTCTTGCAATGCAACTGCTTAACAGAAAAATAACCCTATTGGTGTTTCAAGCATAACATTTTCATTTCTCAACCATTTCATAAAAAAAGCTATATGTTGCATTACTAGAAAGCTACCTCTACACGCTATAAAAAATGCAACTCTTCATCATTACATTAAGACACTAAAAAGTTGCACCAACTCTTGGTGAACTGATTTGAGGTATCCTCACTTAGATAATTTAAAAAATAAAATAAAACATGCTATGTTTTTTTGTTGAAAAAGTAACACTGCACTAGTACTACTTGATATTGATATCTACACATTTACAAGTTTTTGTATATTGATTACATCATTTAGGACTCAAAGGCTACACCAACAAGGGAATATACCTTATAATTTACCAAAAAAATAAAATGTCAATATTAGAAAAAATCATAATTGAGCTAGTTATGAAAACTTGCATTAAATACAAGTTATATATTTAGAAAGGTGATTCAATTTCCTTCATTTCATCTTTTTTATTGAATCGAGATTCATTGTGCAGGTGTCTAAAATTAGCCATGAAAGGTGAGGGATGCTTGTTTTTTTCATTTTTTTGCTACATCTAATGCACCAAAAGTGACCATCATTAGCTTGCACTCATCTAAGAGAGAAACACTATTATTTTGATTTGGTAGGAAGTACCAGTGATGTGACTCGAGATAACAATATACAAAAGTATCAATTAGTAGGAAGTATCAATGATGTACTTTGATGTTCTCAACCTCAATGTTAATTGGCACCATAAACGTTTAAGGTGATCAATTATTTGTTATAAAATCCCCAAGAAACAACATTATATTTTATCGTGAATTAAGTTTTTTGTTTAATAAACTGGCTAGATTTGAAATTTGCCAATTGTCCTTTATTGGACAAATCTAATAAAAAAATTGGGTTTAATAAATTGGGAATAATGGAGGATAACCATGCCAAATGAGGAAATTATGCATACAAGAGTGGAGGACAGGAAAGAGTTAACATTGGGGAAGTTGAAACAAGTTTCAAGAGTGTCGAAAGTATCAGGGATTTTAATAGCTGCAAAAATTCCAAGAGGATTTGGATGCTAGTGAAAGGCCTAGGCAAAGTATAGATAAAAGGGGCATATGCGGGAGGCAGGACACTACCGAGTATGCTAGGAAATATGAACTTGTTGTGTGAGCACTTTGGTGTTAGGAAAGAAATTCTGATTGAGTAAATGAAAGACCATGACAGAAGTTAACTATCTTCCACTCTTGTTATGCATGATTTGGATCGGGAGTGACTAGAGTAGCAGGAATATATGCTCTTAATCTATGGTTGGGTGGAGCGTGGCTGTTCCTACTTCATTTCGGATTTCTGCAATTTTAACCAGGTTCCTAACGATGTTTAGTTATGTTATAGTCTTTGTAATGTTATGGCTTTATAAATTCATAATTTTAGGTATAAGGGATGATTCGATATTGATATTATGTTCTCAAGTTCTCTTTATTTTATTATCTGAAAAACCCTCATTCTGTGCATTTAGGTTAAATGAAATAATTGGTTTATTTTGAAATCTTGAAAGCACTTTCAATAGGATAAATGGACTGACAACATTTCTACCCTTTACTGTAACTATATAAGAATTTATTGACTGTACTCTGTTATAAATACAAAGCTTATTGAAGTATTATAATTTTTTTATATTTTGGTAAAACTTGCGAAGACTTTATTTCATAAATTATGAATGTTAAATTGGTTATTAACAGATATAGAAGGGAGGTTCTTTTTATATGTATTATAAATGATAATGTTACTATTAGATCTAGTAAGGTTTCTTTCTATTGGATTCTAATTTGGATATTGACAGATCGAGAAGGGTTCTTCTATTTTTTAAATAATGAAAGTTGGGGTTTATATGTAAAATATATAAAATAGGACTTTATCGTAAGTGTTTCTATCACCAAAAGACCAATGTTTTCAACATCAATATTAAAGGCTTATTTAACTTATAGTCGAGGGAGGAAGGTCATAGATCGTGAACCCCAATCATCATGGATCATAAAAGAACTTGTATTAAATCATCAAACCTAGAGGGTTAGCCAATCGGCCTCACACGGTAAGATAGATCCCTTTCTCTCTAAGGAATTAAGTTGGTTGTATTAACACATTATGGTCCTTATATATACAAAAATATAATTGTTAAAGAAAACCAACATATCAATATGCAGAAGGCGAAGTATACACTGTAATTTATCTAACCCTTGGTTGCAAGTTTTAAGTTCACAGTAAATAATTCCTTCGTATAAACTGGTGGTTCCTCATAGGGATAAATAAAGGGGGAATCATAAATATTGCTTACCCTAAATCATGTTTCCAACCCACGAGAGTTGAAATTACAGAGTAGACTTCACCATTGTGGTGACTTGTAGTGCTACCTTAGAAGGGGCTTAATTACTAATTAATGCATAAGCTTGCAATACAATTATTTAATTACTCACGTGATAGAACTAAGATTGATATTTGATTTATTACCATAATGAAGTACCATGAAAATATACTAATTGCATACTGATACGTTTGATAAGCCAAATTATATATATACAAAAACTAATTGTATAGAGGATATACCATCGAATATGCATTATAAACCCTAAATATTCAAAGCATAAGTCTAAGTTTACAGTAGTTGGGTAAAACATACGTATATAAATAATAACACCATTTGTTGGAATGAATTGACTGGTAAATATATATATTAAAAATATAGTTCAAAGTCCAAGAAAATTACAGTAAAATCTGTTTATACAAACCAAAATTTATCCATGGAGTAGAGTGGAAACAAAACCTAATAGCTATTGTCTTAACAACCTTATGAATTCACACATTTCACAGACTAAGTTCTCCTCGAAGAGTAAAAGGCATAGGGCCTTCAAACAAATCATTCACAGTACAGAGTAAGAATCTCCTACTTGGACAAAAAAAAGGAAAACGATAAAGAACTCAACACACTGACAACCTTGTTCGAACATAACCCTCAAAGAAGGTTCTTGGTCTCCCTTTACCCCCCTTACTCCTAAAAAATGTAGGGTAACAACCGCAAAGTTTCCATGGAGTTCTTTCATCAACGAAGAAGAAACTACCAGGTGGGCATATTGATTACCAGGGAAGCTGGGATGAATTAGCGATAGCATCCAGAGTTGGAAGTTCGGGGAACTTGCATTACCAAGCACAATGTTAGATACATCTTATGACCGAGTGGAAGTTAATTAAAAGAAGATAGGAATAAGAAAATGCTTACCTATATCATGGACATCGGTGGAAAGCGATTCAATCCTTTCTGCGAAAATTTGATTTACAGTCTACACAAATGAGCATCTAATAGAGCTCCAACAATTCAACCTTAAATGGTTTAGAGTTCGAATGCTGCGTATGTTGGAGGCTGCGCCATCAACCCAAACCTCCTTGACATAGGGAAGCAAGTTTTGAAGGGTGAATATTTTGGATCTCCAGAAATCAAGTGGACCATCCAACTCACTCAGTCAAGTGCATCTCCTGGCAAGGTCATATTTTAATTTTGAGAAATTTCAATTTTTTATTGACCTCTTGGACAAGATGGCCCCAAGCACTAAGCTTGAGGACAAGCTGGAAGGCATAGAAAACTTCCGAGCATGGAAGTATAGGAATGGTCTCTTTCTTAGAGAGAATGATCTTGACAAATACATCAAGGATGAAGTTTCTGAACCAGAAGAAGATGAAGCTAAGGATAAGAACCAGAAGGACCTAATCAAGGAAATGAGGATCATTGTTGATTTTATCAAAGATCACTTGATCCCTCAAGTGTCGTATAAAGAGACACCAAAGAAAATTTATGATGCCCTTTCCAGAATGCACGAGGGAAGGAAAATCAATAGAAAGATTAATTTGAGAGATCAACTGAAGGGTACCAAGATGAGTAAAGGAGAATCCATTCAAGGTTAGTTCACAAGGGTGTCCCGGTTCAAGGAAAAACTAGATGCCATTGGAGACTCACTTGATGAAGATGAAATAGTCATGACTGCTCTCAATGGTCTCACCAGACCTTGGGTGTCATTCATATAGACTATGTGTGCTAGAAAAGAAAGTATGAAGTTTGACATTGTATGGGAAGATTGCATCCAATAGGAAGCTAGAGTAGCTAACATAGAATCTCTAATTAAAGAAGATGATCAAGCTCTAGCCACCCATACCAGGAGAATAAGACAATCAAACTTCGAGAAGGATAGTCACAAGGAGTATAGACCTCCAAAGAAAATTCAAAGGAAAAGAGAAAACAAACAGAAGAAAGACTACTCCAAATATCAATGTTACAACTGTCATAAGATAGGACACCTTGCCAGAGAGTGTCCATTGAAGAAGAACAAAAGAAATCATGCTCATCTAGCTGAATATGAGGATGAAGAACAAGAAGAAACAACTCGAAAGAGACAAGCAAAATAAAAAGTTGTATAAGAATATGTACTATTTTGTGCACTCTCTGGGTCTGTAATACTTGGAGAAGATACATGGCTTATTGATAGTGGTGCTTCAAAACACATGACATGGAAGAAGTAAACTCTGTCAAGAATTGAAGAAAATAACTCTGCTTAGAAAGTATCATTAGGATATGATTATCAATATCCCATAAAAGGAATTGGTGAATCAAGCTACAAGCTTGACTCTGGAACCTCCATGAAGATGAAGGAAGTACTTTATGTACCAGGTTTGAAAAAGAACCTACTTTTCAGCACTAGATAATAAAGGATATAGAATCTCTTTTATAGATGGAAAAGTACTCATGTGGACCAAAGGAAAGTCAATTGAAGATGTTGTGGTCATTGGTGAAGAAGGATGATTGTACAAACTCAAGAGACATCTAGAAACAACCCTTATCCATGAGACCACTAGCTCAAGTGAACTATGTCATAGAAGGATTGCTCACATCAACTACAAAGCACTACCATATGTGAGCAAGGTGGTAACATGTTTACCAGATTTGAAGATTGATCATGAAGGTACTTGCAAAGGATATGAAAGAGGAAAGAACATCAAGAATCCATTTCCAAAAAGTGAAACAAAGACTAAAGGTACGTTGGAATCAATTCATGATGATGTATGTTGTCCTATTCCCTCCACATCTTTAAGTGGATATGAGTATTATGTCACATTCATTGATGACTATTAAAGAAAGACATGGATATAATTATTGAAGGCAAAGAGTGAAGTGTTTAATAAATTCAAGGAATTCAAAGCCTTAATAGAGAACTATTCAGAAAGAAGAATCAAGACACTCAGATCAGATAATGGTGGAGAAAACACTTCAAAAGAATTTGAAGCATTCTGCAAAGAATATGGAATCAAGAGGGAACTAACCATTCCATACAATCCCCAACAGAATGGTGTTGTAGAAAGAAAGAATAGAAACCATTATGGAAGTAGTGAAGACAGTGATTCATGACCAAGACCTTCCCATGTAGCTGTGGGCTAAAGCAACAAGAACAATTATGTATGTGTAGAATAGATTATCTCATAGTGCTCTTGGATTCAAGAATCCCGAAGAAATGTATATAGGAAAGAAACATGAAGTGAGCCATCTCAAGATATTTTTTTTCCAGTGTATGTTCATATTTCAAAAGAGAAAAGAACCAAGTTGGATCCTTCTAGAAAGAAGGGAATTTTTGTTGGATACTGTGAAGTATTCAAAGCCTTCAGGATATACATTTCAGGATTCCATCATATATATATTATTAGGGATGTAGCATCAGAATATCATGATATGCTAGAACCTCAGGAACCCCCTACAATGGATATATCTCAAAAGAGAAAGGGCTTGCTTGGATAAGAGAAATCATACAAAAAGCAGAGAAGTATGGAGCTCCAGAAGGCTCCACAAGAACAAGCAAGATATCAAATCCATTCTCCATTTATGTATCTTTGATGTGTGATATTGTAGATTAAGAACCCACCAGCTATGAGGAAGGTGCACAAAAGAAATAATGGGTGGAAGCAATGACAGAATACTACCAGTCAATAATGAAGAATGATGTTTGGGATATAATACCCAAAACATAAAACAAGAGTGTGATATATTCGAAGTGGATCTACAAGATAAAACATGCAGTTGATGGAAGTATTGAAAATTACAAGGAAAGATTTGTGGCCAGAGGATTCTCTCAAAAAGAGGGAATTGATAGAGACATTTGCTTCAGTAGCAAGGTACACTTCCATCAGAACCATCATGGCACTTGCTTCCATGATGAAGTGGGATCTACACCAGATGGATGTAAATTAAACCTTCCTAAATGGTGTGACTGAGGAAGAAATATACATCAAACATCCACAAGGATTTGAAGTATGTAAGTTGAAAAATTATCTGTATGGACTAAAGAAAACTCCTAGAGCTTGGTATGGAAGAATAGTTAGCTTCTTGAGTCTTGAAAAGCTTGGGATTTACCAAAAGTAAATCTGATCCTAACCTTTACATGAAGGTTATGGATGATGAACCTATCATACTATTGTTGTATGTGGATGATCTATATCTGATAAGAAATGAGAAACATATTACAGATTGCAAGAAGAAGCTAGCTGAAGAATTCAAGATGAAATATCTTGGATTGATGCACTATTTTCTCAGACTGGAAGTGTGGCAGAGCCCAAAAGGAATCTTTTTGAACCAGGGAAAGTATGAAGTGGAAATATTGAAAAGATTTGATATGTTGGATTGTAAAGACATGGCCACACCCATGGATACCAACCTGAAGTTGTTATCTGATGAATCATCAGAGTTAGTGGCTATGAATCAGTATATACATATTATTGGGTCGTTGATATATCTAATGATATGCTTTTCTATGAACACCTTGAGTTAATATCTAGTTAAACCTAGACAGGTTCACCTTATAGATGTAAACCATGTGTTTGGGTACACAGGGTACTCACAAAAGACTGAACACCTAGAGTAACCACTTCACACAAACAGATCACATATTAATACACCGATGTTTGTCACGTGGTTAAAACCCTCGAGACGGAAATAGTCCATGGCCCCAGCCAAATAACTACTTGGAGCAATTTATTATGCAAAAGAAAGAAAGTTACATGAGCTTCTCATAATCGACCAACTAGCCAAGGACCCTCCATGCTCTCTAAATGGAGATCATGGACCAATCGAGTGTTAATCCATGGATCAATGGTAGGTATGATCTAAGAGAAGTTGAACCGTCAGATCACTTTATTTCTAGAACATATCATGACTGTTGGATTAGAATATTTACAAATGCATATTAATGCATACTAAAGAAACACACTTTACCTAACGGATATATTACACAAGTTGATCTTAACTAACTCCTAAGTGTCTAAATATCCTAACATCCCCCCTTAAGAACAACTTGGGACAGGATTGAAGGATTTACAAAAGTGACACTATTAGGAGAAGGAAGAAGGCATTAGAGCCTATCCCCCCTTAAGGACACATTCCTGAACTCCTAACATAGTTAAAATTTTAGAAAACTTCGCTTCTGTAAGAGACTTGGTGAAGATGTCTACAACTTGATCATCTGTAGGGAAATAGAGCATTTCAAGAACACGATCATGAACAAGATTTATGATGAAGTGCATGTGTAGCTTAATGTGTTTGCTACGTTGATGTAGAATTGGATATTTGGCAAGCTTGATGGAACTTTTATTATTGTACCAAAGTGGAGTAGGCTGCTGCTGCTCGAATCCAAACTCTGAAAGGATCTGTCGAAGCCATAAAGCTTCCTAACTGGCATTAACTGATAGATCGATATTCTGCTTCTGCTGAAGAAGGAGCAAGAGCTTGTTGTTTCTTACAAGCCCAAGTGACAGGTGCAGATCTCAGACTGAAAACATAACCTGCAGTAGAATTTCGATCATCAGGATCGTCAGCCCAATCTAAATCAGCGAAACCAACCAACAAAGGTTTCCCCCATGTACTGTAATGAATCCCAAACTGAATTGTACCTCAAATATATCGAAGTATTCTTTTTGCTGCTTTCTAGGGACTTTCATGAAGTGTTTGCATATAACAAGAAACACGACCAACGACAAAGGAAAGGTCAAGAAGGGAATGAGTCAAGTATAAGAGACTACCAACAAGCTGATGATACAAGGTGGCATCTACTTCAGGGGAAGTACAAGTGGTAGAAAGTTTGACTTCAGACTGGAAGGGAGAAGGGGTTGGTTTACAATCTTCCATGTGAAAGTGACGAAGAAGGTCACAAGCATACTTAGACTGGGAAATAAATATTCCTTCTTTGGTTTGCAAGACTTGGAGAACAAGAAAATAATGCAAATGTTCTAAGTCTGACATTTCAAAATTTTGCTTAAGACTGGATTTCACATGGATTAAAAGTTTAGGGTCACTACAAGTAAGGATAAGATCATCAACATAAAGAACAAGTATGATGAGATGGTTTCCTACTTTCTTGGTATATACATGAGGGTCAGAATGGCATCTAGAAAAACCAATGTCAAGGAGAATGCTATCCATTTTGGCATACCAAGCTCTAGGAGCTTGCTTAAGCACATATAAGGATTTCTTAAGGAGACAGGCAAGTCTAGAGTTATCCTGAACATATCCAGGAGGTTGTTCCATGTAAATTTCCTCCTGTAAATCACCATGTAAAAATGTAGACTTGACATCCATTTGATGGACTTCCTAGTTATGTAAGGCTGCAAGGGAAAGAACAAGGCAGATGGAATTCATTTTTACGACAGGAGCAAAGGTTTCATTGTAGTCAATCCCTTCAACTTGGGAAAAACCTTTGGAAACTAACCTTGCCTTAAGTCTTTCAACACTTCCATATGATGAATACTTAGTTTTGTAGACCCATTTACATCTGACAAGTTTTCTTCCTTTCGGAAGAGGAACAAGATCCCAAGTATCGTTCACCATTAAGGAACGATATTCTTCATCCATAGCTGCATCCCAATTTGGAATTCCTGAAGCTTTTGCAAAAGTTTATAGATTACAATTCTCAGAAAGTTGAGCCAAAAGAGAAGAGGATCGCTGAAATTGAGAACGTGTTCGATGTTTATCTCTAGGATCACAGGCAATATCACCAGTTGCTTCACATGTTGAATGGACCCATCGAGGAAGCATTGGTGCTAGTGCAATTGGAGGAACATGAGCAGGCGGAGGTGGATTTTCATCCTCACTGTCATCATTAGAAACTGGAGTTGGAAACCTGTCAAGGAAGTTGGAAGAAGAAGAAGAATAAGACACAATTGTCGAATCAGGATCGCAGGCCAAAGATGGAACACCCGCCAAGTTAGGCTCTCAAGCCAAGAGATTTTCATCAAATTTAACACTTCTTCTAATGATTATATCATGAGAATGTGGCTGGAGAAGTCTATAACCTTTTATATCTTCAAAATATCCAACAAATATGCACTTTTCACTTTTAGGCTGCAATGCTTTCCGTTTTTCATCCGAAATGTGAGCCCATGCTTCACAACCAAACACACGGAAGTGACTTACATCTGGTTTAATTTTACTCCATGCTTCTTCCGGTGTTATATCTTGTAAAACTTTAGTTGGTGTGCGATTAGCTATGTAATTTGCACAATTTATGGCCTCAGCCCAATATTGAAGACTTATTCCCTTAGATTGGATCATACAATTTTCCATTTCTTTTAAAGTGTGGTTCTTTAGTTCAGATACACCATTTTGTTGTGGTGTATATGGAACAATGTGTTGTTGTTGGATTCCTTGTTTAGCGTAGAAATTAGTGAAATTTTTGTTAACGTATTATCCTCCATTGTCAGATCTTAACTTATTAATTTGATGACCAGATTGTTTTTCAACAAGGGCCTTGTAGGTCAAGAAAATTTTTAAATACTTCGCTCTTAAGTTTTAGGAAGTAAACCCAAGTGCGTCTGGAGTAGTCATCAATGAAAGTTAAGAAATATGTGAAACCAAAAAAGGAAGCAGATGGAAGAGGACCACACAAGTCACTATGCACAAGCTCTAAGGGAACCGAGGCGTGCCAAGAGGCACGTTTGTCAAAACTGTCTCGATGATGTTTTTCGAGTACACAATTGGAACAAACACCATCCTTGAAAGATACCATCGGAAGACCAGTCCCCATATTGTATTTACATAGTTGTTGCAATGAGCGATAATTTAAGTGACCAAATCGCTCATGCCAAAGTTTGCTCAAGTTATCACTGTGAGCAACAAAAACTGAAGGAAAAGGTGATGACCCAAAGTTGTTAAATTTGTACAACCTGGTAATATCATCAACAGTTCCAGTAGCAAGGACATTTTGAGGATTTTTAAAACCTTGATTACAACTTGGTGAGGTGTAAACGTCACAGTTTTACCTTCACCTGAATGAGTAATTTGATAGACTGATAAAAAAATGCAGGAAATTTTTAGAACACATAGTACATCACTAAAATGACCATTTTATACTAGAACTGTTCCAGATCCTACAACATTTAGAGATATATCATCACCAACAAATATTTTTTTGGTGTTACATTCATGCATAGTAGAAAAGATGACTTGATCCTTAGGCATATGATAAAATGCTCCAGAATCAATGAGCCTTTCATTTGAAGTACAAGAATAAGATGCAGTATAAGAGTAACAAGAAGCATAAAGTGCATTGCCATGAGAGGTAGATTCTAAAGAAGAACCTAGGCTAATGTGGTGCTTCTTCATTGCTGCTTCCAAAGCTGCCATCTTCTTGAAACGCTTAGATTCATCATGATTATCTTTCCCACAAAAATTGCAATGACGCTCAGTCTTCTTTCCTTTTGGCTTGGATCCTTTGTCATTTTTTAAAGAAGGAGCT
>LPNX010202890.1:619539-638829 GCA_001517045.1 Pseudotsuga menziesii
TTATTGAGAAAATTCTGTTTCTTGGGAGGCTTGGACTTTTCTTTCTGTTGGGACAATAAGGCTTTCTCAGATGTATCTGCATTGTTAATTATTCCAAGATGAATGAGCTTATCTTGCTCTCTAATTAACGAATCACAAAAGAATTCAAGAGTAGGCTCTTGATAGCTAGCTGCATTCAAGGATTCTTTCATGGAGTAAAATGTAGATATAAAAATATACTATGCAGGTCCAAGTTTGGAAAGAATATGATAAATACCGTTGTTTGTCTTATTTCTTAATTTTGCATTCTTCACATAAGAGTCTAAGAGTTTTATACTTAGATAAGTAATCTTGAATGCATGAAAAATCACTTGGATTCAAAGAAATCAACTCATTCTCAAGTTGATGACCTCGAATTTCATTGTGTTTACCAAACACAGATTCCAACTTTTCCCAAGTTTTATCAGGTTCATCAATTCCAGATATATGGAATCACAAATAAGTAGAGATTAACATCCCAATCCATCCACGAGATTCATCACATCTATTTACCCATTTTATTTTCTTATCATCATCAGTGGGTTTTGTTTCTTTCCCTAAGGTAATTCCAAAAAGTCCTCTACTTCGTAGAACATCTTCCATACGATATTTCCATGAGAAATAGTTAGAACTGGTAAGTAGAATATCACAAGGGGCAGCCATACTGTAAAATAAAGGTTGAAAAAATAGAAACCGACTATCTGCATGCAAAGAGATCGAAAAATTAGGCTGTTTAAAAAAAACGGCACTAAAAACCGATTCTGGATGATGAAGTTATGCTTGATCAAAGAAAATGTTGAAGATATCCCCAATAGTGACGTGGCATATATTAACTTGACCAACTAAAAAAAAGAACCCCCTTCTTCCCAAGATGAAATTTTGACAATCATTTACAAGAAAGTTGATTTTTAAGTGAATCACTTTTGTAAAATAAGTGATGTTCACTTTTACAATAATGTTACTTTTAAATAGTGCAGCAATAAATTAAAATACTTAAGTGACTCACTTTTTATTTTATTTTATTTAAGTGAGATGCACTTTTACAATAAAGTAACTTGAAAATAGAAATTGCATGCACTAAAAGTAACTTAACTCAAGACCTATTAAGGAATAAAACAACTTTGAACCAAGTGAGCTAAGTTTAAAAGGTACATAAAAGAATGGAAAGAGGAAGGGGGCTTTATTTTATTTTACTCTTCTCTCTCGTTCTCCGTGCTTGCATTTTTTTCTTGCAAATCACAAAAAAAATGAAAAAAAAAATTCCCACACTATGGGTGGGGTTAGATCTTGGTTAGTTTACCCAGAAAGTCTATGTTTTCAAGTTTTCTCGTTGTTTCTGATTCGATGTGATCGCACAAGGTGCACAACAAAGAGAATACGTAGCCGAGAAGACAAGAAAAATAAACTTTCCCTTTCTGTTTTTGATTTGCCGCTATCGCGCAAGGTGCACGGCAAAGAGCATACGCAGCCAGGGAAGGCAATAGTCTGAGACTAAAAAAAAAATATCTAATAATAAAACTGATAAAATATTAGAGATTTAAAAAAAAAAAAAATCTGTCACTGTAACATTATACCTTCAGATTTTTCGAAATGGGTGTTTCTGGATCAAACAGAAACGTTTTTCGATGAAACGAAAACTATTTCTTAATGGAAATGGTGCTCTGGACACAATGGAATAGCTCCCATAGGCCAAAAATGCATAGAAACTCCAAAACCAGAAACCATTTCAAAGTTTCAGCAACAATGGTTCCAGATCTTGATCAAAACTGGAAGCGACTCTTCATAAACGCTCTGATACCATGTTTGGGTACATAGGGTACTCCCAAAAGACTGAAAACCTAGAGAAAATACTTCGCACAAATAGATCACAGATCAATACACCTATGTTTGTCACGTGGTTAAAACCCTCAAGAGGAAAACAGTCCACGGCCCCAGCCAAATAGCTACTTGGAGCAATTTATTATGCAAAAGAAAGAAAGTTACATCAGTTTCTCATAATCGATCAACTAGCTAAGGACCCTCCATTCTCTTTAAATAGAGATCATGGACCAATCGGGTGTTAAGTCACGGATCAATGGTAGGTATGATCTAAGAGAAGTTGAACCGTCAGATCACTTTATGTCTAGAACATATCGTGACCGTCAGATTAGAATATTTACAAATGCATACTAATGCATACTAAAGAAACACACTTTATCTAACATATATATTACATAATTTGATCTTAACTAACTCCTAAATGTCTAAATATCCTAACACTATGCGATGAGGTACCTAAAAGGTACGATAGACTTTGGACTATACTATGATAGAGATAATGGCTACAGATTGTATGGATACACAGATTCAAATTGGGTAGGAAATGCCACTGACAGAAAGCGCACCTTAGGTGGATGTTATTGTATGGGATCTGCCATGATCTCATGGTTTAGCAAGAAACAGTCAAATGTTTCTCTGAGCACAGCTGAAGTAGAGTACATAGCAGCTTACTCTGCTAGTTGTGAAACGATATGGCTTCAAAAGATGATGTCAGGTCTATTTGACACGGATTTGGATACCATGATGATTTTATGTGATAACCATAGTTGTATAAAGATGATAGAGAATCTTGTGTTCCATGATAAATCAAAGCACATAGAAATATGATATTTTTACATAAGGGATATGGTATAGAAGGGAGATATAAAACGCCAGTATGTGAGTACCGATGAGTAAGTTGTTCATGTGCTGACCAAGCCTCTATCTCGAGTAAAGTTTCAATACTTCCATTATAATCTTGGTGTAGTCGAAAATACTTTCCTCGCAAGGAGGAACATGGATAATACAGACTCTCCTTGTAAGGAGGAATGATGAACATATGGACCCTCCTCGACAAGGTGGAATAGGTTGAAGATATGAACCCTCCTCAGAAAAAGGGGGTGCAGGTTGATGATCTAGATCCTCCTTGGAAAGGGGGAGTGATTATGAGATTGCCATTGATGATGGGATGGCAGTGATTCTCCAGTACAAAAGAGGCCAAGTGCACCTGTAGATGCTGATGAGGTCCGACATTCAATTTTGGATGATATTATCCTCTTTTGAGGATGGTCTTGTGGATAATAACACTCTACTATAGAGAGTGGTCCTAGCTCTTACCGGCTAAGGATGGTCTTGTAGACGATATTCTCGCATGGAGAGTGTACCTACATTCATTTGTATATTCCTTAGAATAACACTCGCTTTGGAGTGATCCTAGCTTTAAAGTTGAGGATGCTATATGATGAGTCCCTACGGATGACAAGTCCTACATTCAGTTTCCGACGAGATCTATAGTTGTAGACAATACTCTCACATGGAGAGTGTACCTACTTTCACTTGTAGATGTCGTATAATAACACTCGATTAGGAGTCATCCTATCTTTAAAGATGAGGATGCTCTACGATGAGTCCTTATGGACGACATGTCCTGCATTCAGTTGCAGACAAGATCTGTAATTGTAGACGATATCTGCAGTTGCAGACGATACTCTCACATGGAGAGTGTTCCTACATTCATATGTAGATGTTATAGTATAACACTCGCTTGGAGTGGTCCTATACTTAACAAGTTGAGGATGGTCTACGTTGAGTCTTGCATTCAATTGCAGACGATAGGTCATGAATCCATCTTTGGACGATATCTACATTTAGTTGTAGATGATATGGTCCTACATTCATTTGCGGACGATCCAACTGGTTGATACTATGGACCCTCATCCTTAAGGGGGAGTAGGATGATGAGGATTGCATCATCCTTAGACTTATGTCCTAAAGTGATAGGGATTGATCATCTTGCAAAGAGATCATGTGTACAACATATAGTGTTGTGGAAAAGGATCAAGATGATCGAAGTGCTACTACAAAGGATCAATAAGATCAAAGTGTTGTTGTAAAGGATCAAGAAGATCAAAGTGATGCTACAAAGGATCAAGAAGATCGAAGTGTTGCTGAAAAGGATCGAGAATATCGAAGTGTTGCTACAAAGGATAGAGAAGATCGAAGTGCTACTACAAAGGATCGAGAAGATCAAAGTGCTGCTGCAAAGGATCTAGAAGATCGAAGTGCTACTACAAAGGATCAAGAATATCAAAGTGCTTCTTCAAGGGATCGAAAGATCGACGTGTTGCTGCAAAGGATCAAGAGATCAAGTGCTGTAGAAGACAAAGACTCGGTGCTGTAGAAGATGATGTTCCAGTACTGAAGATATTGAAGATATTCCAGTAAGTGTTCTAGTTGCTGATGTTTGTTGAAAAATTCCCATGATGTATAGATGTATTACCTTGATACTGTTGAAGATGCTCTCTCTCATTAATCCTATAGTTGATGTTGTTGTTGTCAGTAAAGTAACCTTCTCATTAAGGGGGAGTGTTGAAATATTGTAACTTAGAAGAATATTCTAAATGTATTTTACTGATGTACCCGAAGGGAGATGTCTTATTCCTCCTTCAGGATGTTACTAACGTATTTGGTCATCATAGATTCATGAGGTAAATCCTCCATTGTAAGTCGGGTCAATAATACCCTAATGAATATAATATAATATTGTTTTGAGATTTCCTAGGTGAATTTGGCCCAGACAGTTTAGTGGGGTCGACTTCTTGGGTTAAATGTCAAGTGACAAAAAGAGTATAAATAGAGGAGTTGTGTTCCTCATTTGAAAAAAATACCCACACTTGTGTATTGTGCATAGGAGGGAGAGAGAGAGAGAGAGAGAGATTCCAGAAAGGAGGAGGATTAACTGTTTTGGGGTTTTATCTTATACAGAGGAATTTTTGTTGGGTTTTCTTTCCCTTGAGGGTTTCCCAGGATAAATCTATGTATATCTTGTGATTGTGTTTCTTTTAGTGATTCTGCATATGCTACTGTTGTGAATTTGGATTAAACACTAATGATATCTAGCTAAGAATATGAAATCTTAACAAAAATAAAAGCCTTAATTCCATTGGATTCAAGTTTCTAGTGTTTCTTATCATTATCAAGAAAATAAAAAAGAAATCACAACCATCCAAAAAAGTGAAGGGCCACCCTTAGCTCATTCAAGGATCAATAAACATGCCCCTTAGAATCAACAATATTGATTCATTGGTTCAAGTGGGAGAACACACTCCACCTTGAATGAAGGAAAGGAATGCACTCAATTGAAGTGGTTGGACACACTTCTCCTTGATTAAAGGAAAGGGAAAGGGATGTATAAAAGGGAAACTAATACTATATGGGACTCTACTAACATCAAGATGTCTAGGATTCCTTGAATTAAAGAGAATTTATGAACTCATTTTACCTATCAATATAGATAATGAAAGAAAATATCTCTATCCATTAACATTCTCCACAACTCCTATGATCCAGTAGATAAATGTTAGACAATATCCATGCTACCAAATTGTGAGGCAAGTATATGTCTTGTAATTATTTTTTGCATATGCAAAGCATATTCAGAATATTTAATGGGGGGAGACAAAAATGGTATAGCTTGAATCCAATTGGGAAAAAGTGGCCATCTTTAAAAGATTTAATCTCAACTTGGCAGTCTCATCATTTGACAACAAACCAAGCCACAACATAATAGACCAAACCATCTCCATTATCGATTTAAATTAGAATAGCATGCAACTTATTATATCATGAAATAATCACAAGGGGAAATTTTGTAACAAATTCATGAGTGATGTGGAGTATGGAGGGTGTGCAATAGTACACTAACTATTCTCAAGGATAAGAACATCATAAGATATAAAGGTTACCTAAAGTTAGAAACGTTACAAGAAAGGTATTCAAAATAAAACCAATTATATACAATAAAAAAAACTTCTATAACTCCTACCGCAAAAATATTATACCATAACCTTTACCATGCAATATATAAAACAATACAATACAAAAACATTGAATCAAATCTCAATTATTCCAACCAAATAAAGATGAAATACAGATTGATCCACAAAAATATTAGACCATAACCTTTACCATGCAATATTCAAAACAATACAATACAAAAACATTGCGGACGTGTGTTGTAGTTTAGTGGTGAAAGGCTTGCGGATTTGATCCCTCTCAGAACTTTGTAGAGATAGAGTTAGATGGGTATATACTGGTTTAAGGATTTGAGTAATATGGGATATGAATTAAATGACAATTAATGTTTTTCATATCATGCACACGATTTTGTTCTCTATTATCATGTACATGATTTATAACACTTAAAATGAAGAAGAAACAAAATTTGAATTTAAATATAATGTGCACGCATTATACAACACCTAAAAAACAATCCTACTCACATAAATACTTGTCACCACTTATCCTAAGTATTTGCTATGGACTTAGCTTTGGAGTAAGAAATCCTATTGTATGGAATTAGCTAAACCATGGATAAAAAATGCAATCCTTCATCATTACATTAAGACCTTCAAAAGTTGCACCAACACTTGGTGAACTAATTTTAGGTATCCTCACTTAGATAATTTTAAAAATAAAATAAAATGTGCTATGTTTTTTGTTGAAAAAGTAACACTACACTAGTACTACTTGATGTTGATATATACACATTTACAAGTTTTTGTATATTGATTCCATCATTTAGGCACTCAAAGACTGCACCAACAAGGGCATATACCTTATAATTTACAAAAAAAATAAAATTTCAATATTAGAAAAAAATCATAATTGAGCTAGTTATGAAAATTTTCATTAAATACAAGTTATATATTTAGAAAGGTGATCCAATTTCTTTAATTTCATCTTTTTAACTGAACCAAGATTCATTGTGCATGTGTCTAAAAATAGCCATGAAAGGTGATGGATGCTTTTTTTTTTTCAATTTTTTGTTGCATCTAATGCACCAAGAGTGACCATCATTAGCTTGCACTCACCCAAGAGAGAAACACTATTATTTTGATTTGGTAGGAAGTACCACTGATGTAACTTGAGATAACGATATACATAAGTATCAATTAGTAGGAAGTATCAGTGATGTACTTTGATGTTCTCAACCTCAATGTTAATTGACACCATAAAATTTTAAGGTGATTAATTATTTGTATTCAATTTTTGAGAATGAATATTGTGGTTAGAGATGTTGACATTATTAAAACCCATTAAGTTAGCTCCCACACATTTAGGTAGTATACTTCTTGAACTTATAAATCAACTAGTACAAAATTCTTACAAATTTTATTTTTACTTCCTGTAGAAGGAGCAAGTCGACATAAGTCGACTTGAACGGAGACCGACTTAGTCGATCAGCCGACTAAGTCGAGGGACCGACTACGTCGGTCGGCCGAGTAAACACAGTAGTTAGTCTGTTAACTAATAGTCGTGTCGGTTCGGTGAACCGACAGGTAGTTATTGTAACTGTTTGTAACCTGTATATTAGGCTGTTGAGCCACACAAGAACACAGTACAGTTCAGTTCTTGGCTTTGTATGATTTATTGAGAATAATATAATCTGTTCTTGTTATCAGTTCTTGTCTCTTGCATCTGTGTATATTGTTATATGTATTATTGGTAACCTTATGTGATCTGTAGGATTACAACACTTCCTCAAAGCCAATGAATTGTCACAATGAATATAATTAATATGCAAAGCTAAAGGTTGGATTATGGGGTATTCAACACTTGAATCTAGAATCCAATTATGGTAGAGAAACTTCAATTTGAATAGATGGGTAACATGATGAATTGGACAACCTACATTCTATGAGAAAAACACACACACACAAACACACACAACCCTTTTCTGCAGACACACGCACACACAAACAACCCTTTTCTGCACAATATGATACATTTATAAATAGTATTTTTTTCCTTAAAAAGAAAAAATATGGTGTTGTACAACTTAGTATGGAGTAGATGTTGTCAAGTAATGTAATGCTACTAAATAAAAATAATAATTAAAAAAATCATGCCAGCTCATACAATAAGAAATTAAACCAAATAAAAATTATTTAAAAAATCCATTGGTTCATAAAATAAAACTAACATAGATCCATTCTAAGCCTAGATCTATCAAGCACAAGAGGGATACAAATTCTTGATATCTAATTTATTTTGGACATAAATTTAAGAATTTTTTTTTATACACCTATATGGCTTTCACACAAATCAATATTAAGAACAAACTAACTAACTGATATGAAAAAAATAAAGGCCTTAATTCCATTGGATTGAAAATTTTAGTGTTTCTTATCATTGTCAAGAAAAAAAAATTTTCACAACCATCCAAAAAAGTGAAGAGCCACCCTTAGCTCATTCAAGGATCAATAAACATGCACCTTAGAATCAACAAATATTGATTAATTAGTTCAAGTGGGAAAACACGCTTCTCATTGACTGAAGGAAAGGAATGCACTCAATTGAAGTGGTTGGACAAACTTTTCCTTGAATAAAAGAAAGGAAAAGGGATGTAAATGAATGCACTCAATTGAAGTGGTTGGGCACACTTCTCCTTGAATAAAGGAAAGGAAAAGGGATGTATAAAAGAGAAACTAATACTATAAGGGACTCTACTAACATCAATATGTCTAGGATCCTTTGAATTAAAGAGAATTTATGAACTCATTTTACCTATCGATAGTTAAAATTCTCCACAACTCTCATGATCCAGTAGATAAATGTTAGACAATATGCATGATACCAAATTGTGAGGCAAGTATATGTCTTGTAATTAATTTTGCACATGAAAAACATATTCAAAAGATTTAATGGGGGTGGTGGTATAGCTTGAATCCAATTGGCCAAAAGTAGCCATCTTTAACCATCTCCATTATAGATTTAAAGTAGAATAGCATGCAACTTATTATATCATGAAATAATCACAATGGGGAAGTTTGTAACAAATTCATGAGTGATGTGGAGTATGGAGGGTGTGCAATAGTACACTAATTACTTATTCTCAAGGATAATAAATTCATAAGATATAAAGATTACCTAAAGTTAGAAAAGTTACAAGAAAGGTATTCAAAAGAATACCAATTATATACAATAAAAAAATTCTATAACTCCTATCACAAAAATATTATTCCATAACCTTTACCATGCAATGTTCAAAACAATACAATACAAAAACATTAAAAAAATGCTAAAGACATTGAAGCAAATCTTAATTATTCCAACCAAATAAAGATAAAACACATATTGAGTATTTCAATATAAATCCACTTTTTATGTTTCCAAAGGAGTCAATTGGTATATCTAAAATTGGAAAACCAACATCATCTAAATCATTATTATGTCAGCACAATAAAAATGAAATATATATTATAATTGCACCGAAGAGGCGCATTCTACAACCCAATACGGGAGAGATGTGTAGCTCCTTCTGTGCTCATCCTAGAGTTGACACTTGTCCTTTATAAAAAAAATAGTAAAATACTATTGAAAATAACATGTCATCTCAAATTCATCCCAGTGAAGGAGAGATGTGTAGCTCTTTTCATGCTCATCGTAGAGTTGACACATGCCCTTTATAAAACATAATAAAATATTATTAAAAATAACATGTCATCTCAAATTAAATTTAAATGATTTAGAAATGCATATATATAAAATTACACAAATTAGATAAATTAAAACCATAAGCATTGCATTACACACTTCCTTAACATCTCCACTCTAAAAAATGGGCTTGCACCTCTAGAGATTTGATCCCTCTTGGCACTTGGTAGATCTCCTTCTTTTTTTACAAAAACGGTTAAAATTTTGATTAAAGACTGGCAAAGAGGCTGCCAGGGCCCTTACAATGCTTATTCAAGATAATTATCTTAAGCTTCATCTCCAAATACACGTAGCTGAAACAAGGCTGGGCCAATTCTTTCTGGCTTCTGCAATAGCTGGAATGATGCATGTTAGAGGAGCCTTAGCGTTAGGGAATTGGATGGTTTGATATTCCTGTATTGACAATTAGCTGGCTCTTAGTCAAGGAGGTGCCCCGATTGGCCTCGGCATCCGCTAGGTTGTTGAGATTCCTTAGCACGTGGTAATCCTTGTGAGTGCTGAAGTGCGTCAGAAGGAGAAGGACTTTCCTATACGTTTGACCAAGGTTGATGTCCATTGGTTGTTTCTTAGAATGTAACGCCTTAATAATTAGCCTGGAGTCGCCAAATATGGTAATCTTCTGGATGTTTAGCGTCCTTGCTTGGTTTAGACCTTGCCACAGCGCCAGAAACTCAGCTTGATTGTTGGAGGCATGACCAAGACCCCATGCATATGACAGGTGTAGCTTGCAAGAGGGATCAAGGATAATGCCGCCTCCTCCAGCTTGACCAGGATTCCCTTTCGAGGCCCCGTCAAAGAAGAGGCACCATTCATCAAGGGCTGACCTCCACTTGATAAATTCCTGTTCATCCAACCTAATTTCCCAGTTTAACTTCTGAGGGGGATTTAGAGCTTCCATGGTTTGCTGGTTCAGGTTGAGCTCCTTTAGCCAGCACTCTTCATCAGGAGTGAGGTTGGTCGAGTTTTTGATGGAAGGCTTAGTACTAAGCGCTTCTACCATCATAGTCCGGGCTTTCACAGCAACTTGAGGAGGAAGTCTACTTTCCTCTTTAAAAATTCTGTTGTTCCTCTCCAACCAGATTTTCTAGCACAGGAATTTGGGAGTCCACATCCATGCGAGCTTGAGAAGGTTTTTCTTGCTCAGGTTGAAAGGAGAGAGAGAATTCCAATTGCTTATGAATTCCATTACTGAGTTTGGTAGTCTGTCAACGGTAGAACCTATCATAATCCTCCAAACCTATTTAGTAAACTCGCAGTTGATAAAGAGATGCTCAGCCGTTTCTTCAGCATGATTGCACAAGGAGCAGCGTGAAGGCCCTTCCCAGCCTTTCCTTTTGAGATTATCGTTGGTCATGATGCTATTGTGGAGAAGAGTCCAAATGAAGATGTCTATTTTGGGAATGGAGGGGAAATTCCACAGAGTTTTCCACGGTGCTGGATTTGGAGGGACCCAAGGCGTTTCCAAGATGGCAGCGTAGCCATCTGTTGCAAAGTAAATTCCAGTTCCTGACCCCCAGCCCCGTTTGCCCTTTGATTTGGCAGAATGGGGCGATTTCATTTGCAAAAGGCCCAACAGCGCTGAAGCTTCGTCCTTTAGCTCTTCCGGATAGTCTCCAAGATTCCAGTTTGCCCAGGATTCATGGTCATCATTATTCCAAATGGATATGTCCCACAGCGTGGTGCGATTGTTAGCCAGAAGCCACGATTTGATGTTCTCTAGGTCGTTGAGCTCGTTGAGAGGCTGATCTCCCAGTATTGAGTCCTCCCAAATTTTAATTTTTGCACCATTGCCAGGAATCCATGTAAGCTTTGGGATGAAGAGAGGGATGGCTCTTTTGCACAACGTGAAAATCGGGGAACCTTTCTGCGTTTTGGTGGGATTTTCCAGGCATCTCTCCCTGTCACCTTTGAAGTATTTCTTCTTGAGAATTTGTTTGCTCCAGGTTCTCTTTCCAGTAATCAAATTCCAGAGTATTTTGCCACCCATAGCAAGATTTTGAATGGCCACGTTCCTAATTTGAAGACCCCCTTCCATTTTTGGCTTCATTACCTTATCCCAGCTCACAAGATGGATCTTCTTCTCACAGTTACGACCTCCTTCCCATAGAAAACGATGGAGCATCTCATTGATTTTGTTGGCTATCATTTTGGGAGCTAATAAAATAGAGCATTGATAAATTGGCAGATTGGTGAGGACAGAGTTCATCAAAACCACCTTACCTGCTTTGTTGAGCCAGCTTGCTCCCCAGGCACGGATTTTGTTTTTTAATTTGGCTAGCATAGGAATCCAATGGGTGAATTTGGGGGTGGTTCTGAATATTGGAATGCCCAGGTAGCTGAAGGTGTCCCATGTTTCATTGCCTTCCATTCCAAGAATCCTAGAAATCTCCAGCATCTCTAGCGGTGAATAGTTCCAGCCAAAAATCTTACTTTTGTTGTAGTTTATTTCACTTCCAGAGCTGCTTCTATAGAGATCCAACTCAGTTTTGAAGTTCCTGGCAGTATTTAGATTAGCATCTCCCAGCAAAAGGGTATCATCCATGAACTGAGCGTGGTTTACCTCCTTCTAAGAATGCAGGCTTGGATGACAAAGAGACAGGGGAGAGAGGGCAGCCTTGCCTTAATCCTCTTGAAGCCTGGAAGAAATTGGTGGGCCGACCATTGACCAACGGGGCAATCCAGGGGGCTGAAATGCAGGCTTTTACCCACTCTATAAATTTCTGACTGAAACCAAAGTTCCTCATGGCTGCAAACAGAAAATCATGCTTGAATCTGTCAAAGGCACTGGCCAAATCCAGCTTAACGACCATACCCTTCTCTTTTTTCCTATAGCTAGTATGAATGGCTTCTTGGACTAAAATAATATTATCCAGGATCTGTCTTCCTCTCACAAACCCACCTTGATTTTCCGGGATCAGTTTAGGAAGAATTCTTTTGAGTCTGTTGGCCATGATTTTAGCGATGACTTTATAGCCCGTATTACAGAGGGAGATAGGTCTAAATCTGCTGAAGTTATTTGGAATGAGGGCTAAGAAAGAGGAATTAGTGCTGTCGCCCAGCTTGGTACAGTTTTGAGCCTTTTTGACCATTCTGTACAGGTCATTTTTTATTATGTCCCAGCAAGCAATGTAGAACCTGGCAGTGAACCCATCTAGCCCTGGAGCTTTGTACGGGTCCATTTTGAAGAGGGATTTCTTGATTTCCTGAATGCTGATAGGGCTGTTCAGCAATATGTTGTCATCATCATTGACCATGCTTGGGATTTCTGAAAGAGGGTAACTGTTCGGGTCCACTGGGTCCAGGTCCGGGGCTGAATAGAGATTTTTGAAAAAGGAGTGGGCTGCCTCTTTGATACCACCGAAGTCCCTTATGACTTGATCATGCATTTGAATTTCACTTATGGAATTGTATTTTTTCTTGGCTTGGGCTTGCTTGTGGAAGAACGAGGTGTTTTTATCTCCAGCTTGAAGCCAAAGCATTCTGGATTTGACTCTCCAATATGTTTCCTCTTCTCTGCAAGATTTATGGTACATCCTTTGTAGCTCAACTTCCTGATTAATCAGATCAAAAGTGAGTGGAGCTTCTTCTAGGGCCAATTGGTGTCTTTCTAGAGCCTTCTGAGCTCTTATCATTTCAGCCGTGGGAGAGCTTAGACCTTTAGCCCAATCTTTTAGGTCATTTATGAGTCTTCTAAGCTTCCCTTCCCAGACATAGAAGGGGGAGCCATACACAGGTTGCTTCCAAGAATCGAACATGAGATCAAGGAAACCTTCCTGAGTGACCCAAATTGGGTTGAACCGGAAGGGGATAGGACCAATCTTTTCCCCACGTGACAGGGAGAGCGAAATGGGATTATGATCAGAGGTGTAATGCGGGAGAATCTTGGAGGTCACCATAAGACCTAGGGTTAGAAAGGAGGACTGAATAAGAAACCGGTCAAGTCGGGCAGCTATGTGGCTCGGTCCAATTCTTTTATTGGTCCAGGTGAACTTCCCCTTGTCAGGAGGGATATATTCCAGCTCCCAGTCCATCATCAAGTCTTCCACCCACTCTCTTGCCGGATCCTGGACTAAGGATCCCCCTTTTCTTTCCGCCAGAGCAAGGGTTACATTTAAATCTCCAGCCACTACTAAATTTTCAGTATTATGTTGATTGAGAAATAAATTAATGGAGTCCCAATACTCTTTTTTCTTAGCAAGGGAGACAGGAACGTACATGTTGAAGAGACTTACAAGATGACCGGAATCCTTGTGGACCAACTTGGTAAATAACCAGTAAATGGTATCTTCTTCTTAGATTAGATCAAGCTTTACAGAGTCCCAGAACGTAGCTAAAGCTCTCGAGGCTCCTCTTGCGCTCATAGCCCTACCCGGGCCTTTCTTCCAGAACGAATTGCTTGCTCGGAGGAGAGTGTCCTCCTCCATTTTCGTCTCCTAGATTAGGAGGACTTCAGGGTTTGATGCTCTTACTAAATCCCTTATTACTTCTTCCTTTAGTGGGCTGCCTAGTCCTCTGCAGTTCCAGGAGACGAATTGCATTATTTTCCTGATTGAGAGGGATGGGCCCCTTTCGGAGTCTTCCCTAGCTTCATCCCTGATCTAGTATTCATCATTTGTGGTATGGTATGCTGAGAGCCTTGAACCACATCCTTGTAGGACTGCTCTTCTCTTCTTTTCTTCTTAGTCTTCCGTCCGTGCTTTGGTTGGTCTGGAGATCTTGATGGACTGCTTGCTTCAGTATCTCCTTCCTCAGAGGATTCAGCTCCTGTTTCCGAGCCTAGACTGATGTGTTCCTTTGACTGACTAGGAACAACAGGCTTTGGGATTGGGGTGGTTGGTCCTTGAGACACCCATGTTTCTTCCTCTTCTGGGACGAGTATGGGGGTTTGATCTTCATTGGGAGGTTCCTGGTGACTAGGTTTTGAGCTGCCAACCGTTGGGGGTTCCTGGGCCATTTTCTCCTTGCTTTTGGCATTGGTGGTGGTTCTACTTTTCTTTACTTTCTACCATCCTTCGACGTCTTCTTTCCTAGTATCCAGTTTGGGACAGTGCCTTTGGAAGTGGCCGTGCTCCTGGCAATGCCTGCACTTGAAGGGAAGGTGCTCGTAATCCAGTTTCTGATAGTGGGTCCAGGATCCAACGGTTAATTTAACTGCCTCAGGAAGGCCAGCTTCAAGATCAACTTCAACGCAGATTCTGGCACAGGTATATTGTCCCTTGTTATCATCTTTGTCTATGAAGCGGCCGATTCCGTTCCCTATTCTCTGCAGAGATTCAATATCCCAGCAATGCACTGGAAGGTTGGGAAGCCTAACCCATACCGGCACTTCTTTGGGTAAATCGACTGAGGGTTTGAAATCCAGAGTCCATTTGTTCAGATATAGACCCAGCGTTCCCATGAAATAGGGGCCATTTCTAAAAATTAGATCCCGGTCTTCTTTTGAAATGAATTCAAACACGAAAAACCCTCTTCCGACAGGGTAGCAGGTTACTCCGTGTTTCAGGTTGGGCTTCCAATTTCTCTGTTTCCAGTCATCAGTCATCTTGGTGGAGGGCCATAAACCCATAAACTGGCCCACTAGACCTCACTTAGCCAGAGCCAGAGCTATCTTCATTGGTTTTTCTTCAGGAAGAGGAATCTCAGGAATTTCCTCCAACTTCTTGATAAATTTCGGGATCACCGGGATAGAGGGCTTCTTGCCTCTGCTAAGGAGCCTTCGGAAGGCATCCTCATATGAACATGGAGGGGGGGCGGCATCCCCTCCCCCAGGTGCAACCATCTCAGCTCAACGCAGCTCAAACCCTAGATGCTCAAACCCTAGATCGAGCTGTTCTCAGCCCTCACGCGCAGCTATCCAATTTTCAAACCTTGGTAGATCTCCTTTTAGATGGATCTATGCTGGTAATTATTTCAACACAAATTCCTTAATATATAAACACAGAATCCTTATAATATAAATACAAATCACAGTAACATCAATTCTTACACCCAAAATCATAAAATTTGTCGAGCACCATCTAAATCATTATTATTTCAACAAAATCACATAATCCAAAATCACAATAATTTGTCCAACAACAACTAAATCATTATTTTTTCAAAGCAGTCAAAATGAAACAAAAATCATAATAATTATTTCAACTCAAATTCCTTACAATACAAAACAATAGGATTCAATTCTTATGCCCAAAATTGAAAAACCATGCAACTTTTAAATCCTTCGATTTCTAAGGGACCGATGCTCTATCATCTTCTAACACAAAATGGACACAATTTCTAAGGGACCGACGCTCTATCATCTTCTAACACGAGATGGGAATAAGGAGAAAACTGTTTAAACAACTTCCTAACCAAGTCAAGAAATAGGTAATTTAGGATCGGTCACAGATATCTTCACAACCAAAACAATAGTTAAATCATAGTGTAGAGCATAGGTTGATATTCCAACTTATATAACAATCTAGATGCAACTAGTTATGATTGATGATGATACTTTGAAAAAACTGTGTCTATCATAATATTTAGAGTCCCTTTACTCTAATTTCAAGGAAATGCATGCAGTGGCATACATTGTTTGAGTTATGACTATATATGAAGTTGCATGCACATTCTATGTATATACGATATAAAAAATAACCTTCAAATTAATTCAATTTTGTTGAGAAGTTGGCATTGAATGACCTATGAAAGGAAAAATGATTGTTTCACTTAGTGGTGAAGAAGAGGAATGGTTGTAACAAACTCTTTGGAGAATGCCCATAAGTAATAAAGCTACTAGAGATCTAGGGCTGTCAATATAAATTGGTTTGGGAGATTTTTTCAAAGTGTTCCATAGTTGGAAAAGGTCAACAAAAGAGGATGAGACTATAGGTGATTCAAGTATTGTTGTCAAAATACAACTTCGACCAAACTTAATGAACATAAGAAATATAAGAAATAGAATAAAGGTGAGCCTAAGAAATATAATAAATATACAACAAAAGAAGTCATAAGTCAAATTGTGGATTGAATAATTAGAGTGTTGAATTCAATTAAAGGATCACATCCAACCAAGAGTTTTGTTGTGGAGAATAAGGAACTTGTAGAAATGAAACCTTATTCGTACTCAAAATTTAGAACTATTAGACATTATGAATGTCACCATATGATCCAACCAACGTAGTAGTGCTAGATTATTAGATGATAAACAATGGGAAGTGAGAAAATTTTATCTAGAAGGTTGGAAGTTCCAGGGATATGTATATGAAACCATGTGGATATGGAATCTCATAGGCAATGTGAGATTTCAAATGTAAACACTTAGTAGTCAGATTATTTAGACTTTAAAAGAATATACTAATCTGTTCCCCATGAGGTTTCTCATTAAAACATTAATGTCATCTGAACGAAATTTTATGTGTATGTTGTCTATTTCTTATCAATGCGGTGAATGATTAAGAAGGAAATTATCGATGCCTTTATAGTCCTCGAAAGGACATTATCTTGATTAAAATTGAAATTCCATTGGGAGATTTTGATTCATCCATGGAGTTACAATCAATTTGGTGTAAAAAAAAAAAGATTTTAATTTTGTGAGTTGCAAAAGGAAAACATGGGAAAATATCTCAAGAAAAGACAACTTCAATAAACATAAGAGATACCATCAAATCTAAGAGGATAATGAACAATTAAATAAAGTATTCCACTAATTGGAGAAGGGAAATGAAGTGCTACATGGAACTTTGAAAATACATGTGAAACTCCTTGAGAAGCAACATAGCCACATTCTAGATAGACTACAACAAGATTTGGTTTCCAAAGAAACCATACTAGTCCATCTTCCTAAGGGAGTTAGAAGAAATGAAAGAAAAGAGGTTTGACACAAATCAATATGCACTAACTATGATTGAATAAAACATGGTATGCAATTCATCTTCATATTATTCTTGCACATTGATCTAGGAACAAATAATCAATCTCATCAAAGAATAATCAACAAATAACTCATGAAATGGTGTTAATCGGAACCGGAATTGGTTTCCTCTTTGTATATCTAATAAACAATGAATGGTTACAATAACAATGTCAAGCAATAGCTTGAATCCATGAGGAATTCGAATACCTAAGGAGGAAATTCAAAATCAATGAGTGATTCTGACTTAACTGACTCTAAACCATTGGTTCACACTCAGTTAACCACTTGACCAAAACCCTAATTGACTCACCAAACCCTAACTGAAGTTGGAGTGCAATAAATGACTGAATCTCAACTGAAGGAGATCAAACACATGTCATAGCAACCAACCATCAAGTGCTAGTGCTCCATGACTTCAATGAACCCCGATGAGGTTAACTGAAGCTGAACTGATCATCAGAAGTTAGTGGAGGCGCCCCTATTGAATCCAGATCATTAAATAATAATAAATAGTCATTAAATAATCATTAATTAATATATTTAATGAGAGGAGGCGCCTTAACTGACTGGTTGAACTGATTGTAACCACCAGTTAGCAATTAGGTGCATTAATATCACTCAGATCACCCTCGGAGTGCTCCAGTTAGCCTCCTTGACTGTAGGAGAAGGATAAGTTAGCCTTCTTGACTGTAGGTAGGAGTGGGTATGATTGGATGATGGCAATCAATGCTCCACTGATGTCAATTAATGTCAATTATACTTAGGATAGTGGTTTAACTAGGCCAATTTGACCAAAAAGAGTGTGTATGATGGTAAATGTCTCCAACACCCCCCCTTAAGCTATACTTAGGAAGAGTTAGAAAATATAGATGCATAAAAATGCTAGGGCCCTGACAACGAAGGCCATAGGTCACCCTGTACAATGTTGAAACTGAAACAATGCTCAAAAAACAAACTAAGTGAGGAAAAAAGGGAAAACCCAGTGGGAAACCCCCCCCTCAAGCTGAACACTGAAAGTAGTCTGGATCACCCTGATGAACTCACCCCTAATAGTGAACGGAGGTAAGTGAACTTATTTTTTGAAAAGCTCTTGGTGAAGATGTCTGCAATCTGCTCATCAGTCGGGCAGTATTGCAGAATGATGGTCCTGTCATGCACTAGCTCCTTGATGTAGTGCATGCGAATCTCTACATGCTTGGTCCTCTGCCTGGTAACTAGATCCATGGATATCTTAATATCACTTTGGTTGTCACAAAAGAGGATAGTGGACAAAGTACTACCAAGATCAAACTCTGAAATAATGCCTTGCAACCAAACTGCTTGGATGCAAGCATTCACCGCTCCTCGATACTCGACCTCTGCTGAAGATAGTGCTATGGCAGCATGCTTTTTGCTTGACCAGAAAATGGGGTCACCACCAAACATGAATACATATCTGGAAGTTGATTTCCAATCAATAGAATCACCCACCCAATTGGAATCTATGTATCCAACCAGCTCTAGCTCGGAGTCTGCAGCATAGTGAATGCCGTAGGTCGTAGTTCCCTGAATATACTGGAGGATCCTCTTGGCTGCCTTCCAATGAATATAATGAGGCTGCTACATGTATCTTGATACAGCATTCATGTCATAACAAATATCGGGCCTAGAATGTGTCAAGTACAACAAGCTACCAATCAGCTGTCGATAGATAGTGCAGTCCATGGGAGGTGTGTGTTTTCCTTCTTCAAGGCTGATCCCTGAAAAGAAATGGAATGATGCAGGCCTACATTCAGCCATGTTAAACTTGACTAATAGGTCTGAAATGTATTTGGACTGAGTGACCATAATCCCATCAGAATTTTGCTCGATTTCGAGCCCCA
>LPNX010202890.1:652305-695669 GCA_001517045.1 Pseudotsuga menziesii
CATTTTTTAATGGTTTTCATCATTGACCAGTAATCAAATAGTTTCCTCCATGTTCAACTTCAACTCCTTTATTCGCATGGTTAGGATTTGTACCTTTTTGGGCGGTTTGGATTGAAGACCTTCGGCTGACAATAGCATCATCATATTTTGCTATTGCCCAAGCTGCGCAAGACCTTGTTACATTTTATATGACATTTTGCTGAGACATAGATCCACCTTGTATTCTTGTGGCTATGATTGATTGTTGAGCATGGATCCACCTTGTTCATTTGTGGCCATGGCTCCTTTAGATTTGATATGGTGCCTTTTTGCATATTGAGCGACCATGATAGTTTCATCACTTATACATATGTTGGATCTGCCTGTATCTTTATGGTGATGTTTTGTATATGGACTTGTATGTCCTAGAGATCAGTTTTGTCTGAAATTTATCTCTCTTTCAGGTACCTTTGTTCGAACCTTTCGATCTTGGATTCTGTGCTCTCTCCATACTCAGTTGTTTCCTTTATAATTCATTTCGGCTATCATCTTCTCCTCTAACCTCATACATTAGGGGGAATCTGTTATAGCTCAAAATGACACATCTCTTCCTGTGACCACTTTCCCATGTATCCATCGCATCTCGACACTTCCATGATGACACTTCATGAAAGTCACTGAAAAAACACCTAACTTGGAGGAACCATATCTAAAGTTATTTAACTCCATTTAACCTCTTCTCTTCATCATTTGAAAGGTATCTCAGTTAGCTAAAACTTTCTAGAAGACACCAAAGTCTGAAAATGCTTATAAGTACCCTAAAAATGATATTTTTTTATTTATGTATATGCGAGTTTCCTTAAGGAAACCCACGTATTGTACATGAATTGTTATATATAATACTCGCGTATGCCCTAAATACATGAATATTTACATTGAAACCCATGTATACCTCCTGCATACACGACTAATGTCTCTGCAACCCACGTATTCATGTCAAAAATACTTTTTTCGAAGTTTGGGTAGTTTGGTTAGTTATGCAATTGACTCCTTCAATTGTAACTAATTTGTCTTGGACCCTATCTCTTCAGAAGCATATAAATAGAGGTAGGGAGGTCCATGAGAGAAGACTTGAATCTTTGTATTGTTATGCTAGAGGATTTGGAGCTCTCTTTGCCCACACCTTTTTCCTAGAAGCTTTCTCCTTGTGTTGCAGCGATTGGAGGTTGAGTTCCTTGGAGAAGAGAAGAAGCAGAACCATATCAAGGTTTCATGAGGTGTCTAACTTGAAGAGAAGGTATATTTGTACTTGTTTTCAAGATTAATAAAGATGTGATGTCCTTCTTCTTCCCAAATCATTTTTCAATGTGTGATTGAATCTTTGTTTATGATCATATTTTGATGTTAATCAGATTATTATTTCATTTTTCTTTGATTATCATTGATTTATATGTGGTCATATTGGTTTGAGGAAGGTATAATTCATTTTGCAAGTCTCTAGGAGCAAGAGGAGAAAGAAGAGGATTGAAGTGCTTCTTGGATCAACCTTCGTTTGTTAAGGTATGAACCATTCTAATCTCTGAATCTTGTTTATATATGCTTGTTGAACATTATACATCCACCTTTCAATCCCAGTACGTTGATGGCCTCTTAAAACCTAGCCATAGGAAACTTTCCTTTACAACAGGAACCCATCCAGTTAACGGTTCGACTATCATAGATCTAAGGTTGTTTAAATATTTATTGGTTACATCCCAATCCATTGTTTATGTAATTTTCTTTAGATGAATGAAATGCAAATGCCTAAGCTAAATACAGGTGACTGACGATCAAGAACCTCACAAGTGATGCGTAGGTTCTTACCTTTTGTCTTATCATTCTTGTTCCTCAACCACTTTTATAAATCTAAAACTAAGCAAATTTATTATATTCTATTTAATTCTAATCTAATCTATTCTATCCCCTTGGGGAGAAAATTTAAAGGAAGAGAGTAATGGATTGTAATTATTTATAATGAATCTTGCAGATAACTGTTCCAATTCCATAGGCATAGTTACAAGAAAAAGATTAACAAAGATAGCTTTGAAATAGTAAAGTATTCATTACTCAATTTGTACATAGAATTTTATACAGAAAGCAAAACCATTCATCATTAAATAAATAGTTCATAAAAGTCAAAATGATCTCACAGTTGTACAAAAACTCAATATAAGTAATTCCATATTCGAAATTCCACACAATCCATGTAAAAACCCGTGCAGTCCTTTCCCAACAAAATTGTCCTTCTTTATTAGTAGAAAAAATCAGTTCTTCTTAGAAATAAACCAACCATATTGTGCTAGGGAAAAGTCCTTCTATTCTACCTTCTACCTCTATTTATAATATAATTACAATGAATCCTCAACTTCCCTAACCTTAGGAATTTCAAAATTTTGTCCTTTAGTGCCTTTGCACTAGAAAGAATAATAAATTACACAAAGTGACAAAATACATTAAAAACAAAAGCTTCAAGTAGTCCCAACCAAGTTTGAAATGTATCCCCCGCATGCATTTTCCTCCTCTGCAATATTCTGATAATTTACTGGCTCCAGCCTTCACACGATCACCTCATGTACGACCAGCTGTGTCTCCACATTTGTCACTTTTGCTAGAGTTAATTTGTATAGGTCTTCCAAGATATAACTACTAAAAGAGGCTTGTGCAACCCATGTTTTAACATATTCTTCACTTATGATTTCCATTTTCTGAATGTATTGTTCATCCTCATGCAATATGTCTTGTAGATATGCTACATGTTTTTCCTTATTTGGGAAGTATTTGACCTTTGCAGTTGAATAAAGTTGGAATTTATTATGGACTTGGTGCATCTTTTTGTAGAACTACGTACATTTTTCCAGATTCTTTTTTATTTCATTGTTCAATCTTACAGAATATTTTTTGCAAAATTCCAGGAGTGCCAATTCTATTTTTAGACCTCATGTTGTCTTCTGAGGCAAATGTTCGGGAAATGTTGAATTGGCCTCTACCCAAGTCAACTGGATTTGAACCTTCTTAGAAAATTCTATTAGTCTTGTCCTCAAACTAAGTGATTCTGCTGTGATTTCATTCAATCTTGTCTCTGCTAGCTTGACCTTATATATCTCATCCACGAGACTCACTTGAACTTGATGGATCTTTCTATGAATTATGCAGGCCTAGTCACAGAAAGGGGTGATGTCAGGCTTCCTCTCATTGGCCACCTTAAGTTGGGTTTCAAGAGATGCCTTCTGCACCACTAGTTCCTCTATTTGGGTTCTTAGTTTCCCTACTTGTTGGCTTGCCACGGATCCCTATGATTCCAATTCTGAAATTTGTCTTCAAAATGTTTTTTCTCTCCTTTCATAATGGTCACCTGCACCTCCAATGAATCCTTTTATACCTCCATAACTTGGAGTTTGCTTTGGATCCTTTCCTTTTCCGAGAGGGTAGCCTCTTGCTTCCTTTTTAGTTCTAGGCCTTCTCCTCTCTCCTTGACTAAAGTGTCTTTCATTTTAAGCATATTTTATTTATGATGCGCTACATATTCAACCAAATTGTCAACATTATCAGCGTTGGCTTGCACGACTGATGTACTTACATATGCTAAGAATTTGGGTCCTTATTAGTGCCTTCCATGATGGTTTCTTCGGTCACTATGACCATATCAGCTTGAGTGTCAATCTTTAATCTTTTCTCTGATCTTCTAACGGCATTTTTCTTTGTCTTATAGAAAAAATGATATCTAAGCACGCCAATGTGTGCTGCATAGATGGTGTGTAAGGAACGAGTCCAATTTCTTCAAGAAGAACGTGGTCGATTGTGATTGCGCCACTTGATGAAGTGGGAGGATCCATCGGGTCATTTTGGGATGCGTCCTGGTCCAAATTTTCTCTGACCTTGTCCTCCTCCTCTTTCTTCTTTAATTTGTCAGCTGCTTTATAATCTTCCTTTCACGCTCTTTCTTCCTCTTTTTTCAGTAATATTTATTCTTCCTCTTAGCCTCTTAGCCTCTTCGACTTGTTTCTTTTTGTCTTCTTCCTGCTATTTCTTTTCTTCTTCTTCTTCTTGGTTTTTCAAGTCTTCTTCATTTTGTTTCTGCAGCTTCCTCTTTGCTGCACTGCTGCTTGTGCCACTTTTCTTCTTGAACCACTTGTTCAACTTAGTCATGTTATTGGCTGCTCTATACACCTCTTCATATTTTTTCAAAGTGATCTGTGTACTCATAGCGTATCCCAACGGCCACGCAATGTTCGACAAAATTTCCATGGCTGTTATTTCTATGGAAAATCTTCTCTCCAAAGTGAAAATTCTCCAAATCATTCACAAACTCGGAGGCACCTTTGACTTTAGTGAATTTGTAACTTCCTATGCAAAAGGGGAGTGGCGGGAAATCTGCATTTTTCATGTCAAAGAGGAAGTTACCTACCCAATTTATGAACAAATTCTTGTCTGCTTCTTTATGAACTACATAGTCCATGGCATATCTGGGTAGTAGTGCTGCGGATTTGGAGCCTCCATACATCCTCAGGCATGTTCCTTCCTAAGAGAAAAAGTAATCCCCATATTCACAAATAACATCCATGGCGTTATCTGAGAAGTAGTTGGAATCTCTTAAGAAGATCAGCTCATACAAGTGTATCACAAACTCTTCACATATCAGCTTGTAGAAACTTGTGTTGGAGACATTTACCACCATACACACTTATTTTGGTCAATTTGGCCTAGTTAAAACACTATCCTAAGTTTTATTGACTTAATTGACATCAAAGGAGCACTGTATGACATCAGCATGAGCACACCCACACCTACCTTCAGTCAAGGAGGGCAACTAAGCCTTCTCCTTCATTTGGGGAGGCTAACTGGAGCACTCTAGGGGTGATCTGAGTGTCATAAATGCACTTAATTGATAACTGATGGTTACAATCAGTTAAATTTGAGTGGTGAAGGCACCTCCTTTCATTATATTGATTATTTAATTAATATTTAATGAACTGGAGTCAATAGGGGCGCCTCCAACCACCTCAGATGGCCAGTTTGACTTTAGTTAACCTCATTGGGGTTCATTGGATTTATTGATGCGCTACCACTTGTTGGTTGGCATGCAGTGACATGTGTCTGAGCTACTTTCAGTTAGACTCAGTCATTTATTGCAATCTGACTTCAGTTAGGACTCAGTTGAGTCAATCGACACTTGATCAGTTGGTTAACTAGTGTGTTTACTGTGGCTTACAGTTAGTTAAGCTACACCCTTTCATTCAATTCGAATGACCTCCTTGGAAATTCGAATTGTCTTGGCATTCATGCATATTGCATGATCATCGTATTCTATCATCATTCTTTAATTTGATTATACAGAGCTGCTACTTCCATTGCAGCACCATTTTGCCAATTTTATGCATATGTGTCTGTATTCTTTGTGAGACTGTGTTTTCAGTTCCTAGACCACTGTGACAAATTAATATGGTATAGCTCACGACGGGATGAAGCTCATATCTCTTAAAAACAAGGTTTTTGATAGATCTTGCATGAAAAATTGAGCAAAAGCTCAAAATTCTAGCACTGCACCAGAAGCCAAGGCTTACCACTTAATACCCCAAGTAGAGGAATTGTTGATCAAGCTTGCTTGATCAACTATGCTGGGTGTGATGAAAGCCTAAAATGTGCAGGATACACGACCTTACGGTGCCCCTTTTGTTGTGATTTGAAGGTTTTAACAGGTGAAAGCATTCGCTCCAGTAGTTTCAGATGGATTATTCTGTAGAACTCTTAACTCCGTTCAATTTTCATTCATGGAAAGGAGACATGGAGATCCAGCTATGTGCCAGAGGACTCTATAGGGTCACTATGGACACTGAAGAAGAGCCTGCTTATGTGATAGACAAAGCTAGATTCTTGAACAAGAAATATGAAGCATTCAGATTCTTGTGCCTCTCTGTTTCTCGGGATCTTCTTTTCTATCTCTTGGGATTGAAGACTCTAAAGGAAATTTTGGACAAATTGGAAACCCCGTATGGAAAATAGGATGATTTGAGAGTATACCGGCTTGAAAACGAGTTGATGTCTCTATAGCCTTCCAATTTTGAGACCTTAAATTATTTTTTAACAAATTTCAGGCACATTGTATTATTGTTGAAGCAATGTAAGGTGGTGGAGGAGGAGGATCAGCTCATCCTCTCCATACTCTCCAAACTTGGAGCTGATTATTTGGTGTTTGTCTCTACATTCCCTACCGGGAAGCTCACAATCCCTGGATGGAAGATACCTTCACTCAATGCCTTCATTGAGCCCCTAAAAAGTGAACATGATAAGATTGTCCAGATGGGGATCATCAGATCCTCCTGTGATCAAGCCCTCCATGTCTTGGGGCCCAAAGAGCTGAAGGATAAAGGAAAGCAGCAGAAGAAACCAAAAATCAAATTCGAAGCTCCTAAGCCTAAAGTTGAAAACCAACAACATGAAGAGTCTTCCGGCTCAAATAAGAACAAAGGAAATGGGCATCATGGAAAGTAAAAAGTCAAGTGTTCATACTACAGGAAAGGCTTCCACCTTGAAGATGCCTGCATGAAAAATAAAATTGATGAAGCTACCTCTCTCCTTGAGAGAAATCACATCAATCTTTCAGAAAGATTTCGGAGGAGAGAGCAGCAAGATCGGGAACCACAACATGAAAGAGGTCATGCCCTCATGGCAAGCACTTCGAAGTCCAAAGCACTCTTTATAGACTCTGGAGCTTCAAACCACATGATGGCTGAAAGATACTCCTTCTCATCTTTGGAGACCGACAATCCATTCCCATGCACATGGGAGATGACTCCACAATCATATCCGAAGGACAAGGTACTGTAGATTTTGAGCATGGTTATTTTTCCAATGTTCTGTATGTACCATATCTTGCATCAAACCTCCTAAGTGTTTATCAAATGACACATACGGGAGTTCCCAAGAGAGTCTCCTTTAGCCCGGATGATCTAGAGATCACAGAACTTGCATTCGGAAAACTTGTAGCAAAAGGCCTTGCAAGCCATCATGCAAAAGCCTATTAGTTCTCCCATTTTGTGGTGGATGCAAATCCCACCGCATTGTTGACTCATGGAAATGAATTTAGTAGACTATGGCATGAGAGGTTCGGCCATCAAAGCTACCACTGGAATTCACAAGGGCTGTGTTGTTGGAAAGCACCCTGAGCATAAGTTCGATCGGGGGAAGGCAAGCTGAGCATCATGCATCTTGGGACTGATACATTCTGATATCAGTGGTCCCATGCCTATCACATCCATGAATGGATCAAGGTATGTTTTGAATTTCATTGATGAATTTTCCAGATACACATGGGTCTTTTTTATCAAAAATAAGTCGGAAGTCTTGGAAAAATTCACTGAATTGAAGGCCTTGATTGAGAATGCATCTGGCCAAAACATCAAGATCTTGATATCTGATAATGGCAGGGAGTATGTCAGTAATGAGTTACTACATATATGTTCCCAAAGTGGTATTCATATCTAGCATTCAGTTCCCTACACTCCCCAGCAGAACGGTGTAGCGGAGAGGAAGAATCGGTCTCTCAAGGAGATGACCACCTATATGTTGGAATCAAAGAAGTTGGCTGCAAATTTGTGGGAAAAAGCCATGCATGCTGCAGCATATATTCAGAACAGAGTTCCACACTCATCCGTGAAAGGGAACACCCCTTTCGAAGCATATTTCAGACATGTTATCTCCCAAAATTAATTTAGTTTTCAATAAGTTCACTCAGACGATTTATTTTTTGATAGGATGAAGATTTCAAGTCATATTATGAAGGATATTAGGGTGAATAACAAAATGAGGATCTCTGATGTTCTGTTATGTGATAAAATTAAAATTTTTAGCTTTCATTGGCTTAGGTGAGCTTTCCAACAGCTCAATAGTGACTGAAAAGATTTGGTTTCGGTAGCTAACAGTTTAACGCAGGACCATGATTATCCATCGAAAGTTGGATCATTACGTTATTTGTTAAAAATCTAGGAAAATGACTTTCAGTGGCTTAGGTGATATTTTCAAGCACTCATTAGCCACCGAAAAGCTTTAGTTTCGGTAGCTTAGCGAGCAATTGTAGGAGGACATTAATCACCGAAAGCCAATCAAATATGTTTTTGGAAAGGGCATATTTCGGTGGCTTGGGCGAATGTGTCAGCGGTTCATTATCTACCGAAAGCTTAGCTTTTGGTGGCTAGCAGAAAAAACCCTAGATGCTCTTAACCACCAAAAAGGCTGAAAGAGGAAACCATTACCTGTCCATCAAATCAAACTCGTCAACACAAAATAGGTCATGATTTGGCACAATAAACCACCGAAAGGATGCGGAAACTGCAGTAAGGCATAAGTTGATGATTGAAGAGGTTGTTATTGATCTGACCTAACTGATGGGAATCAAAACCCTAATCTACCCTCCATCTTTCCCACGACTGCAGTAAATCTCCACTGAATACCAAGTTCAAATTAAAAAATGATTACTGGGCAAGCTGTCTCAAAGATATCACCAGAATCTATCATCCTCACTCAAGCACTTACCAAGTAGTTAAACCCTCAGAATCAGTGCCCTACCTCCAGTACACTCCACCTTCGATTAAATGCATCCTTACTACACAAGGACACCTCTGAAAATTAACCTGCTAACCTCTTTCACAGAATTTGAATTCGATTTTTGCAAGCACTCGGGAGCATAATTCAGAAATGAAGAAATGAGGGCCTGCTCTCAGGAAAGAACTAGGAGACATCAACTACCTAGAATCACATCCAAAATTCTGCCAGTTCTTCAAAGATGCAGGTTGCTCCAAATTTTGTGAGAAATTTCAAGGTTCAAACCAGTAGGATGCTGAAGCATTTTCCCTCTCTTTCGATGGCTCCAAGGCACTGATAGGCAAGGAGGAGTTCATGGTGGATGAAACCCTAATTGCAGAGGTGACTGAACTCCCAAGAATTGGGGAGAAGTAGTTTAAAACCACCATTACTAAAAATGTGGAATTCAGATCCTATTTAAATCCCGAACACAGAGAGGTGGTGTGGAAGAAAAGTGTTCCATCCACCTGGCTAGAAGAGAGGTGGCAGCAATTACTGAAATCCATTGTGGTATATATAACTTGTGAAGGTAGATACAACAAGGAAATGATATATCATTTCAAACTAATGAACCATTTTACAAGAAATAGCCCTCTAAATTTACCTTTCTACTTACACAAGATCCTGGCAAAAATGGCGCACCAGGTGAAGGCTCAACCAACTAAGATTCCTGGAATATTGTCTCACCATGGCCTTATACAACTCCTTATCCAAGAATTGCTGAAGAGGAGAAATATGGCATGGATTTTTGTTTGTTTGTTTTGGAATGGTTTTGAAACAGGCCTACAACCAAAAGAGAAGGGAAAGTATCCTTCGAAGAAATCCACCACCCGCAGGAGTGGAAAGAGGAAAAGAAGGGCTATTTCACTAGCAACAGTAGAGCAGCCTTATTCCCCTTCTAAAACAAAGCAAGCTAAAAGAAACCTAGACTTCAGTGAAAAGGGCAAGGAAATCACAATGCATAGTGAAAACATTTTGAACCTGCCCTACTCAGATTCAGAAGAAGAAAGGGAGGAAGGTGCTCACCTAGCAGAGCAGGTAGTAGCATAAAATGAAGAACTTCCATCACCCACACCAAAAGATCAGGGTGAACCAGTGGAAAAATATTCCTCTAGCAAGCCCAGGGCACAGAAAGTAAACCAGTTGCTGAGACAAGTGTATGAGCTGGAAGTTTTAGAAAGAGAGATAAAAGGAATAATGCCATGTTGACCAAGAGAAATAAGGAGTTGCACAATTCTTTCCTGGAGATGAGAGGAATGTATATCTTGCTGAAAAGAAGAAACCTAAGATACATGAAGGAAAACACCAGGCTGTATAGGATGATCAGGCTTATGAGGTTGCAGGTGAAGAATGCCAGACCAAACCCTAGCACTCATTTTTCACTAGAAACCCTAGTTGAAGCAGCAGTAAGCCTTTAGAATAAAAAATCAATCCAGGCTGCTTCCGATCTTCCAAACGTTGAGCAAGCTGAAGAAAGGTCGAAAGGTAAGCAACAAAACTGAAAAGTGTAATTTGGGAGGTTGCTTAAAATTTTGCAAAAACAGGGCTTTCGGTGGCTTAGGCAGACGCTGAAGCGGTTCATTAGCCATCGAAAGCAGCGCTTTTAGTAGCTAGCAGACCTGAAATTTTGATTCCTTAACCACCGAAAGCATAAAAAGGCATAGAAACAAATTTTGGCACAAAAGACCAGTTTTGGGTGAACATAACTAGCTCAGGGATGAAGTGTAAAGATGAAAGGCACTGAATAACACCATCAGAGAAGGTATGCTCCAGTTTTGCAGTTACATCAAGGAAGAAAGGGTCACAAACGCTACCTATTTTAGCAAACAATGACTTATCTAGCAAAGGACTAGTTACAACTTTATCCCCAGTACTCACTGCAATCATCAAAGGGTTCAAACAATGAATAAGTTTTACAGTTAGATAGAGTAGTAGTTAAATTAGGGTTTTTTGACCTAATTCTACAAAAAACAATTATTTTTTCTATTTTTAGTAAATCAGATCCAATTTTTCAGAATCTAAATATTTTGTAAAGGCTATAAATCCTAAGACTTATGTTATAAAAAATGTTAGACTTCGGGGACCTATAGAACATTACCATTATCAAGCTTCTCATATTTCTCATGACCTAATATAAGCTCTTTTGCTATCATATGTTCAACTTCTATTTCTTGTATATTCTGTGCTTATGCTTGAATGTGTTGTTCAGGTTTATTCATTTATTTGATGTTTGATAGCTATCATCCTATCTGCATGTTGATGATTTGAATTACAAGTACTTTCCTTGTTATGATTATCCATTTATATATAACTGTTTCATGTATGAATCTGCCAGCATGATAAGTTCTCCATCTCTGCACCATATTATCAAACCTCTGAACAATGGTAGTTAGAAGCCTTATCCTTGATTGAGTTTCATGCATGTCTTGAGAGTGTGAGGTCTTGTAGGTCACCTGACTTGATCCAGTTAGAAAAACCATAAAAAAATTTAAGTTACCAGGCATCCTCGAGCTACAACCTATAGGAGTTTCCTGGAGTGATAACAAATTGGCGCTGTTGTCGGGGAGAGGAGACTGAAGCTCAGCTTTTCTGGGAGATGACATAGATCCTGCTTTGATGATAAAAATTTTTTGGACACTATTCTGGTTGTAATCATCTATATGGAAACTCCATTGGAATAAGGTGGATTCAAGAAGACCAAGTACCAGAGCAAACCCTCAAGGGCCACCAGCAACACCTATTTCAGATCCAGAAGAGATTCTAAGAAGAGGTAGGGCTTCACTAAGGTGGACCTCCATTGTTGCAAAGAGCTACATCAGGTATTTCAAGAGATATTTCTGCTATTATTTCTTCTATTGAATCATTTGATTCTCAGGAATTTATAAATACATCAGAAAATTTTAGGGTTTGGGTATTTTCAAGCACTGCTGCTTGTGAAGATCCAGTCCCTGGTGAATCCACTGAGATAAATTTACCACCAACACTCTTTCAGCTACCACCCACACCAGTAGTATCTTATTCCACCCTTTCCATACCCATTTCCAACATGGCTGCCCCTCTGACCAAAATGGAAAGGATCCTAGTAGCTAGGTATGCCCCTCTAAATTTACCTAACCCCCTCTCGGCCATGCCTACTGGAGACTATCTCAAATACATTCCTAAATTTACTGGAGAGGGAGATTTCATAGCTGAAGAAAACCTGGAAGCATTCTATAGTTATGCTGAGAACATAAATATAGAACAAGAAGATGTGTGGAATAGGGTTTTTGTCCAAAGCCTAGATGGTCAGGCTAGGAAATGGTTCAAAGAATTTCCTGTTGGATCAGTAGCAGGCATTGAATCCCTGATGAAATTTTTCTAAAGCATTGGGGAGAGAGGAGAGACCACCTCTATTATATCACTGAGTTTAGAAACTTGAAGAGGGAGAATGATGAGTTTGTTTCTAACTTCACCAAAAGGTTTAACAAGATGTTCAGCAAGATCCCTGCTGAGATCAAGCCCACTGATACCTCAGCTAAAATCACCTATGCCAATGCCTTTGATTATGTGTTCTGCCTTCTACTCAGAGAAAGAAGATCTGCTTCCTTGTCACTTATGCAGGATGCTTCGCTAGAGGTAGAATCCAACATCATTGCATCTCAGAAGGTCAAGGGTAAGATAGATAGGAAGAAGCATCCCACAGATCCTCTTGGGGCTTCTTCATCAGAGAACAAAATTGACAAAATGGCCAAAATTTTGGATAGTTTGGCTGCTGAAATGTCTAGGCTAAAAGACTGAGGGAAAATACCTGTGAGGGGTAAAGGGACAAATGACTTTGCTCCCAGAAACCCTAATTTTGTCCCTTACAGAAGAAATAACCCCCAACTTAGATCCTTCAAAGAGATAGGAATCAGGCTAAGGATCAAAGAATCAGAGCTCCCTTTTAGAACACTGTACGAGAAGAAGAACCAGACTTCACTCCAGAAGGAGAGGCAGAAGACAACATCAACTGCATGGAGGATGAAGTTGATTACTCTTTCTTGACACAAGCAGACTATGAGGAAGCACTCATGAATGAGCAGATTATGGAAGAATCTCTGTATCAGGTCGATGATCAAGAGGGTTATAATTTGAGATCTAGGCTAGTGGCTCCTCCTAAGAAAAATGTTGTTCCAACAAAGCAGCCTACCACTTCAGCTAAAAGGATTGTTGTCCCACCTAAGAAGATGGATGCCACTCCAAAACAACAGCCAAGGCCATTGCAACCATCCGCTCATGATCCCATTCAACTAAAAGCCATTCCACAAGAGGTAAGAACTTCTGACAAGTTGTCCTATGCTTTCAACCTTGAGTCAGAAATTCAGAAGTTAAAGATCCCATTTCCCTTGATAGAATTGATGAAGAATGAGGATTTCAAGACATCCACATTGAAATCCCTTCAGCCAAGGACTCCCCTAGATGTTGACTTTGTGAACTTGCAAGATGATAAGCCCACAATAATCCTAGGCCCTATGATTGAAGAGTTGGATGAGTCTTTCCCACCTTTCTACATATCTCTGAATATCCATGATAAAATCCTTCATAACTGTTTGTTGGAATCAGGAGCTTCCCACAACCTCATTCCAAAAGTTGTGATGGATGAGCTTGGCCTCAGCATTACAAAACCCTACCATGATCTGTTCTCCTTTGACTCCATGAAGGTCAAGTGCTTGGGCCTAATCAAAGACCTTGTCATAAAACTCTCCCAGTTGCCTTCAAAAAGCATAGTGATGGACATAGTGGTGGCTGATATCCCACCTAAGTTCGGCCTACTTTTATCTCGCTCATGGAGTAAGAGGTTGGGTGGTACCCTTCAAATGGACCTCACATACACTACAATTCCAATGTTTGGAGGGGAGACCAAGAGACTCTACATAGAGAACCAGTTCACCTATATCATCAGTAATGCCAAGAACTCTGTAAACCATCCAATATATGTAGTAGACACAGACTTTGGGTCATGCATCCTATAGATAGATGGCTCCCAACAGATACCCATACAAATTACAAATCCCATCTATTAGTAGTCTGAAGAAGTGACCATATTAGTTTGGAGCATGTATTTTGATGGGGCTAGTACTCAAGCCTCAGCAGGTGTAGGTGTAGTGTTGATCTCTCCATCAAAAGAGACTATTAATTTGTCTTATAAGCTTGATTTTAAAACCACTAACAATATAACAAAATATGAAGCATTGTTGTTAGGAGTGAAAGCTTCCAAGGAAATGGGGATCATGTGCATGAAAATATTTGGAGATGCAGACATTATTATACAGCAGGTCAACAACACCTTTCAAGCAAAGAATGTCAGACTGGAGGCTTACAGGGATGAGGTGTGGAAACTCAGAGAATCCTTCATGTTTTTTGAACTGTCATATATACCTAGGGCTATGAATCACTTGGTTGATTCCCTTGTTGTCTCTGCAAGCCTATTTGTACCCCCTTTATCTCCTAGGCTCAGCTATGATATTCAAGTCAAGTACAGACCTTCCCTACCAGATAATATGAAATTTTGGCAGGTGTTTGATAATGATGATGAGATTAGTAAATTCCTCCAGGTAGTAGATGAATTCTCTGATATGCATATAGATCAAGAAAACCTAAACACGGAAGAATCCCAGCAGCTCAAGTTGAAAGATAATGTAGCTGACCAGAATATTGTTCAGTTACCCAGCAATTATATACCTCGAGGTCTGGTACCCTTGGAAGAGTTATTTGATCATAATGATATCGCTCTCAAACGTGCCAAAAAGGAGCAAGACCCTACTGTCCAAAAGCAAAACATAGGTAGCCAAAGTCATCCAAAACCTATAAATCTGTCCACTGAGTTGACCATTGATCAGAGGTCCAAATTTTGTGGCCTGATAAAAGAATTTGCTGATATCTTTGCCTGGGAATATAGTGACTTGAAAACCTATGACACTAATATCATCCAACACGGGATTCCCTTGGAGAAGGACACCATCCCTTTCAAACAAAAGCTAAGATATATCAGTCCTCTACTACTAATTGTAATTGAAAAAGAGATCCATAAGCTCCTCAAATCCAAAATCATAATTCCCCTCAGGTATTCCAAATGGATTGCAAACTTAGTGGTGGTAAGGAAGAAGAACGAGGATATTAGGTTATGTGTGGATTTCAGAAATCTGAACAAATGCTCCAAGAAAGACAACTATCCACTACCCAAGATGGAACACCTGTTGCAAAGAGTTTAAGGGGCTAGTGTCATGTCATTCCTAGATAGTTTCTCTAGATACAATCAAGTTGCTGTGCACCCTGATGACCAAGAGAAGACTGCTTTTACCACTCTCTGGGGCACTTTCATGCATGCCAAAATGCCATTTGGGTTGATGAATGCTGGGGCCACTTTTCAGAGAGCCATGGGACTAGATTTTGTAGGACCGAAAGATAAATTTGTGCTTATATACCTGGATGACCTCACTGCTTACCCTCACAGCCATGAAGAACATTTGCAGCACTTGAGGAGAGTATTTCTGAAATGTAGGAAATTTGGGATATCACTGAACTCGAAGAAGTCCCAATTTGCACTCAGTAAGGGGAAAATCCTAGGTCACATAGTCTCAGTTGAAGGTATGAAGATTGATCCTGTTAGAGTTGAAGCAATCAAGAAGTTGTCCATACCTAGGTCAAAAAGGGATATTCAGTCATTTCTGGGTAAGATAAATTTTGTCAGGAGGTTCATCCCTAACTTTTCTGAGTTGGTAAAGCACATAACATCTATGTTGAAAAAGGATGCAAAAATCAAATTGACTGACCAAGCAAGAATCTATTTGAAGACATAAAGAAGGCTATCATGGAAGCTCCCACTCTGATTAGTCTGGACTATACCAAGGGTTTCTACATCTTCTCCTTTGCATCCTATGACATAGTGGCAGCTGTACTATTACAAAAAGATGATGAAGGTCTCGATCACCCAATTGCATTTTTCAGCAAGACATTGAGGGATGCTGAACTGAAGTATGATCCCATTGAGAAGTAGGCTTATGCTCTCATCAAGTCATTGAAAACTTTTAGGATTTACATTCATTGAGAAGTAGGCTTATGCTCTCATCAAGTCATTGAAAACTTTCAGGATTTACATCCAAAAGTCCTTTCCTATGTCCCTTCAGCTACTGTAAAGGATGTGTTGACTCAGCTTGACACTGATGGAAAGAGATCTAAATGGATTTCCAAGCTTGTCGAGTTTGAAATAGAAGTAAATCCCACCAAGTTAGTGAAAGGCCAAGGTATGGCCAAACTCATGGCTAAAGAAAACTGTGAACTTTTGGGGATGGATTTCACTAGTGTAAATTCAGCAAATTTGCAAACTGAAGTAGTAGCAAAAGTAGTTCAAGATCAAAATAACATTAAAAAAGTAGTTGAAAACTTGTCCTTGTGTGAGTGGTACTCAGGTATTATTCATTTCCTGCAAAAATTAGAAGTTCCTCCTGGTCTCACTCCAAATCAAGCATGGGCTCTTAAATTGAAGTCTGTTAAATTTTGTGTAATTGATAAACTGTTGTATTGGAAAGATCTGTCTGGTGTTTTGTTGAGATGTCTATATAAAGAAGAGTCAGTTCAGGTCATTCATCAGTTTCATTCAAGCACATGTGGAGGCCATCATTACTAGAATACCACAACCCACAAGATTCTGAGGGTTGAGTACTATTGGCCTGTCCTTTTTTCCAATGTGTGTACCTTTGTGAGAGCCTATGACAAGTGCTAAAGATTTATAGGGAAGTAGCATCTCATATCCTTGCCCCTTAGACCTATTGTAGTGAATGGTCCTTTCCAGCAATGGGGTATGGATTTCATAGGTGAAGTTAATCCTTCATCCAGTGGTCAGCACAAATGGATCCTAGTATCCACAGACTATTTTACAAAATGGATAGAGGCAGTACCTACTAGGAATGCAACTCATCAGGTCATCATGAAGTTTTTATATGAGAACATATTTATTTGGTTTGGTTTCCCAGTAAGGCTAGTAACTAATAATGCCCCAGCTTTCAAATCCGGGGCATTGGTTAACATGTGTAAGTCAATGGGCATTCAACTGGTGCATTCCAGATCTTATGAATCAACCAGGCATTCAAATGGCCTGGCTGAGTCATCTAACAAAAGCCTAGTCAGTATCATCAGAAAACTATTGGAGACAAATCAGAAAAGTTGGGATTCTAAGCTAAAGTTTTCTCTGTGGGCCGATAGGGTAACTGAAAAAAGATCTATAGGGACTTCTCCTTTCAAGTTAGTTTATGGTACTGAGGCCATTTTTTCCATTCAGCTAATTCTGCCAGTGGCAAAATTCTTCCAGGAAGAGCAAGATGAACCAAATGATATGGTGAGGAGGATGATGGATCTAGTGGAGTTACAGTAGATCAGGGAACAAGTGATAGGAAAGTCAGAAGCTCATCAACAGAATATCAAGGTTATTTTTGATGAAAGGGCAAAAATGGACAATTTTCAGGTTGGAGATTGGGTCCTCAAGTGGGATATTATCAGGCAAGACAAGGGAAAACATGGAAAGTTTGAATCTCTATGGATTGGCCCTTTTGTGATAGCTCAGATGCAACAGAACAATACCTTAAAGTTGCAAAATCTGGAAGGGGAGCAGGTGTTTGATGGCCCAGTAAATGGAAGATTTTTGAAACTCTATTTTATTTGAGGCTCTGAGGCCTTGTTATTGTAAAATATTAGTTGGTAGGTTGTTTTTGATTACAAAATAAACTCCATGCCCAATGGAACAGTAGAAGATAGTTTTAAATTTTTATTTGTTTTCCAAGATAGGCATTTTTGGGCTGGGGTTCTTAGGGCCTCACAGGAAGGTTCCCATCCCCAAGTAGGAGCCAGATGTTATCTCCCAAAATAAATATAGTTTTCAATAAGTTCACTCAGACGATTTATTTTTTGATAGGATGAAGATTTCAAGTCATATTATGAAGGATATTAGGGTGACTAATAAAATGAGGATATCTGATGTTCTATTATGTGATAAAATTAAAAGTTTGAGATTTCGGTGGCTTAGGCGACCTTTCCAATAGCTCATTAGCCACCGAAAAGCTTTGGTTTCAGCAGCTAATAGTTTAACGCAGGACCATGATTATCCACCGAAAGATGGCTCATTATGTTATTTGTTAAAAAGCTGGGAAAAGGACTTTCGGTGGCTTAGGAGAGATTTTCAAGTGCTCATTAGCCACCGAAAAGATTTTTTTTCGGCAGCTTAGCGAGCAATTGCAGGAGGACACTAACCACCGAAAGCCAATCAAATACGTTTTTGGAAAGGGCGTCTTTCAGTGGCTTGGGAAAACGTGTCAGTGGTTCATTAGCCACCAAAAGCTCAGCTTGCGGAGGCTAGTAGATAAAAACCTATATGCTCTTAACAATCGAAAAGGCCGAAAGAGGAAACGATTACCTGTCCATCAAATCAAACTCATCAACACAAAATAGATCATGATTTGGCACAATAAACCACCGAAAGGATGGGGAAACTGCAGTAAGGCATAAGTTGATGATTGAAGAGGTTGTTATTGATATGATCTGACTGATGGCAGTCAAAACCATAATCTACCCTCCATTTGTCCCACGACTGCAGTAAATCTCCACTGAATACCAAGTTCAAATTAAAAAATGATTACTATGCAAGCTGTCTCGAAGATATCACCAGAATCTACCGTCCTCTCACTCAAGCACTTACCAAGTAGTTAAACCCTTAGAATCAATTCCCTACCTCTAGTACACTCCACCTTCGATTACATGCATCCTTACTACTTGAGGACACCTCTGAAAATCAGCTTGCTAACCTCTTCCACAAAATTTGAATTTTGTGAGGGCTTGCTCTCAGGAGCACAATTTAGAAATGAATAAAGGAGGGCTTGCTCTCAAGAAAGAACTAGGAGACATCAACTACCTGGAATCACATCCAGAATTCTACCAATTCTTCAAAGATGCAGGATGCTACAAATTTTGTGAGAAAATTCAAGGTTCACACCAGCAGGTTGCTGAAGCATTGTCCCTCTCTTTCGATGGCTCCAAGGCACTGATAGGAAAGGAGGAGTTCATGGTGGATGAAACCCTAATTGCAGAGGTTACTGAACTCCCAAGAATTGGGGAGAAGTGGTTTAATACCACCATTACTAAAAATGTGGAGTTCAGATCCTATTTAAAGCCCGAACACAGAGAGGTGGTGTGGAAGAAAAGTGTTCCATCCACCTGGCTAGAAGAGAGGTGGCAGCAATTACTGAAATCCATTGTGGTATATATAACTTATGAAGGTAGATACAACAGGGCAATGATATATCATTTCAAACTAATGAACCATTTTAGAGGAAAGAGCCCTCTAAATTTACTTTCTACTTACACAGGAGCCTAGCAAAAATGGCACACCAGGTGAAGGCTCAGCCAACTAAGATTGCTGGAAGATTGTCTCACCATGGCCTTATACAACTCCTTATCCAAGAATTGTTGAAGAGGAGAAATATGGCATGGACACATTTTTTGTTTTAGAATGGTTTTGAAAGAGGCCTACAACCAGAAGAGAAGGGAAAGTCTCCTTCAAAGAAATCCACCACCTGTAGGAGTGGAAAGAGGAAATGAAGGACTATTTCACCAGCAACAATAGAGCAACCTTCTTCCCCTTATAAAACCAAGCAGGCTAAAAGAAACCTAGACTTCAGTGAAAAGGGCAAGGAAATCACAACACATAGTGAAAACATTTTGAACCTGCCCTACTTAGATTCAAAAGAAGAAAGGGAGGAAGGCACTGACCTAGCAAAGCAGGTGGTAGCAGAAAATGAAGAACTTCCATCACCCACACCTAAAGATTAGGATGAACCAGTGGAAAAATATTCCTCTAGCAAGCCCAGGGCACAGAAAGTAAACCAGTTGCTGTGACAAGTGTATGAGCTGGAATTTTTAGAAAGAGAGATAAAAGGAATAATGCCATGTTGACCAAGAGAAATAAGGAGTTGCATAATTCTTTCCTGGAGATGAGAGGAATGTATATCTTGCTGAAAAGAAGAAACCTAAGATACATGAAGGACAACATTGGGCTGTACAGGATGATCAGGATTCTGAGGTTGCAGGTGAAGAATGCCATACCAAACCCTAGCACTCATTTTGCACTAGAAACCCTAGCTAAAGCAGCGGTAAGCCTTCAGAATCCAGAATCAATCGAGGCTGCTGCTGATCTTCTAAACATTGAGCAAGGTGAAGAAAGGTCAGAATGTAAGAAACAAAACTAAAAAGTGTAATTTGGGAGGTTGCTTAAAATTTTGCAAAAATAGGGCTTTCGGTGTCGTAGGCGGATGCTGAAGCAGTTCATTAGCCACTGAAAGCAGCGCTTTCGATAGCTAATAGACCTGAAATTTTGATTCCTTAACTACCGAAAGCAAAAAAAGGCACAGAATCAAATTTTGGCACAAAAGACCAGTTTTGGGCGAACATAACTAGCTCAGGGATGAAGTGTAAAGATGAAAGGCACTGAATAACACCATCAGAGAAGGTATGCTCCAGTTTTGCAGTTACATCAATGAAGAAAGGGTCATAAACCCTACCTGTTTTAGCAAACAATGACTTATCTAGTAGAGGAATAGTTACAGATTTATCCCCAGTACTCATTGCAGTCATCAAAGGGTTTAAACAGTGAACAAGTTTTACAGTTAGATAGACTAGTAGTTAAATTAGAGGTTTTTGACCTACTTCTACAAAAAACAATTATTTTGTCTATTTTTAGTAAAACAGATCCAATTTTTCAGGATCTGAATATTTTTGTAAAGGCTATAAAACCTAAGAATTATGTTATAGAAAATGTTCAACTTCGAGGACCTATTATCAAGCTTCTCATATTGCTCATGACCTAATATAAGCTCTTTTGCTATCATATGTTCAACTTCCATTTCTTGTCTATTCTATGCTTATGCTTGAATGTGACGGTTCAGGTTTATTCATGTTATTTGATGTCTGATAGATGTCATCCTATCTACATGTTGATGATTTGAATTACAAGTAATTTCCTTTTTATGATTATCCATTTATATATAACTATTTTATGTATGAATCTGCCAGCATGATAAGTTCTCCATCTCTGCACCATATTATCAAACCTCTGAACAATGGTAGTTAGAAGCCTTATCCTTGATTGAGTTTCTTGCATGTCTTGAGAGTGTGAGGTCCTGTAGGTCACCTGACTTGATCCAATTAGAAAAACTATAAAAACATTTAAGTTACCATGCATCCTTGAGCTGCAACCTAGAGGATTTTCCTGGAGTGATAACAGGACACAAGCCGGATGTGTCGAATCGGCGGGTGTTTGGGTCCACTGTGTGGGCCCGAATTCCACTTGATAAAAGGAGGGCTTTGCAACCGCAAAGCATATAATGTATGTTTATTGGATTTACTGATGAATCAAAAGGTTTCAAGTTGCTGGATATCAAAACAAAACAGATCATCATTGAAAGGAGTGTCAAGTTCGATTAGCCTCTTCAGGAGGTAGAACTAGTGAAGGAGAAAACTGATGAATTTACTTCCTATTCTATTGAATATTTGGATGATGTAATTGGGGGTGATGACCCTGATTTGGATCCTCTGATTTCTGATATCAATGTACATCAAACATTAGATGTTTAATCATAACCTAAAGTACAAAATCATCTCCCAACTTGGGCCCGACAGGCACTCTCTTCTGCAGGAGATAACATTGGAAATCCGAATGATCCAAGGAGAACCCGGTCATATTTCCAAAGAGCAGGTATTGCGCTCTCTTGTCTTGATCATTTGCTGTCTGAATATTGTTATTTGATGATAATTTCATACCCTAAGTCTTACTACCATGCTCTGAAGGATGCGAGATTGCAAGTTGCCAAGGATGAAGAGATGAATTCTCTTCAGAAAAACACTACTTGGGAGCTAGTTTCTCTTCCTCCGGGGAGGAAATTGATTCAATGCAAGTGGGTGTTTCAGAGTAAGGTTGCTGCTGATGGAAGAACCTGCAAATATAAATCAATGCTGGTAGAAAAATGTTTCTCCCATGTCCAAGGTGTGGACTACCATGAGACTTTTGCATCGGTTGCAAAAATGGACTCCATTCGCCTAGTTTTGGAAATTTCAGCATCTAAGCATTGGGAAGTGCATCATATGGATGTTAAGTCAGCATTTATACATGGACATATTCATGAGGAGATATAAATAAGTATCCTGAGGACTACATTTCTGATCCATCTTTGGTTTGCAAGCTAAAGAAGCCACTATACGGGTTAAAACAGGCCCCAAGAGAGTGGTATTCCAAGATGGAGCAAAACTTCCAAAGGTGTAAATTAGATCCAAATGTGTATATACAGAAGTATGATGGTAATTTGATTATTATTTTTTTATATGTTGATGACTTACTGATCACAGGTAGCACAGTTTCTTCTATTTCAATCATCGAAACTGCTCTCCACAATGCATTTGAAATGAGCGATTTGGGGATCTTAAAACAATTTTTGGGGCTCGAAATTGAGCAAACTTATGATGGGATAATGGTCACTCAGTATGAAAACATATCAAAACTATTAGTCAAGTTTAACATGGCTGAATGTAGAGCTTCTCCATTCCCTTTCCTTTCAAGGATCAGCCTTGAAGAAGGAAAAAGCACACCTCCCATGGAATGCACTATTTATCGACAGTTGATTGGTATCTTGTTGTACTTGACTCATTCTCGGAATTATATATGTTATGCCATGAATTTTGTATCAAGGTACATGCAGCAGCCCCATGATTTTCATTGGAAGGCAACCAAGAGGATCCTCCAGTATATTCAGGGAACCAGGACCTACATCATTCACTATGCTGCAGACTCCGAGCTAGAGCTGGTTGGGTACACAGATTCTATTTGGGCGGGTGATTCTATTGATCAAAATTCTACTTCCAGATATGTCTTCATGTTTGGTGGTGGTCCCATTTTCTGGTCTAGCAAAAAGCAAGCCACCATAGCATTGTCTTCAGTAGAGGCCAAGTATCGAGGAGCAGTGAATGCTTGCATCCAAGTTGTTTGGTTGCAAGGCATTCTTTCAGAGTTTGATCTTGGTAGTACTTTGTCCACTATCCTATTTTGTGACAATCAAAGTGCTATTAAGATATCCACAGATCCAGTTACCAGGAAGAGGACAAAGCATGTAGAGATACACATGCACTATATTAGGGAGCTAGTGCATGACAGGACCATCATTCTGCAATACTGCCCGACTGATGAGTAGATTGCAGACATCTTCACCAAGAGATTTTTAGAAAAGAAGTTCACTTACCTCCGTTCACTATTGGGGGTGATCTCATACAAGGGTATCATAAACTCTTCACATATCAGCTTGTAGAAACTTGTGTTGGAGACATTTACCACCATACACACTTATTTTGGTCAATTTGTCCTAGTTAAACCACTATCCTAAGTTTTATTGAATTAATTGACATCATAGGAGCACTGTATGATATCAGCATGAGCACACCCACGCCTACCTTCAGTCAAGGAGGCCAACTAAGCCTTCTCCTTCATTCGGGGAGGCTAACTGGAGCACTCCAGGGGTGATATGAGTGTCATAAATGCACTTAATTGATAAATGATAGTTACAATCAGTTAAATATGAGTGGTGAAGGCACCTCCTTTCATTATATTTATTATTTAATTAATATTTAATGAACTGGAGTCAACAGGGGTGCCTCCAACCACCTCTAATGGCCAGTTTGACTTCAGTTAACCTAATCGAGGTTCATTAGAGTTATTGATGTGCTACCACTTGTTGGTTGGCATGCAGTGACATGTGTCTAAGCTACTTTCAGTTAGACTCAGTCATTTATTGCACTCCAACTTCAGTTAGGACTCAATTGAGTCAATCGACACTTGATCAGTTGGTTAACTAGTGTGTTTACTGTGGCTTACTGTCAGTTAAGCTACACCCATTCATTCAATTCGAATGACCTCCTTGGGAATTCAAATTGTCTTGGAATTCATGCATCTTGCATGATCATTGTATTGTATCATCGTTTTTTAATTTGATTATACAGAGCTACTACTTCCATTGCAGCTCCATTTTGCCAATTTTATGTATATTTGTCTGTATTCTTTGTGAGACTGTGTTTTCAGTTCCTAGACCACTGTGACAAATTAATAACTTGCATACTTATGCACCCATAGAATTTCATATGTAGCATATACAGGGGTCTCGATGTGTTTTCGAGTGCACCCGAGCTTGGGGAATGGATGTATGCACAAAATGCAATCAATCAGGTAAGAGGCAATGTAAAAGTTTGATAATTTTTGAGTTATCCTTCCCTGTGTGACAACAACACAGGATTCCAAACTACTTGATATGATATCTGCCTAGTTGAAAATCGTGCTTTCAAAGGCCACAAAATAAATGAATAGGATCCAACTTGATTTATACAGTTTCTCACTTGCATGGCTGAAAATCCTATTAAGCATCAAGGCTATGATCCTAAACGAGGGGTGTAAGCTTGCGGACTTGTACTCACCAGTTTCCTTTTGGCTCAGTTGTCTTCCTGCTACCATAATCTTCTTGGCACACTCCATAATGTCCAAATATACCTTGTTTACCCACTCATCAGTCATCATAACCTGTGAGGCTGGAAGCTTGCATGCCATGGCTATGTAGTTTGGAATGAAAGAAGAAAAATATCCCCCTTCTATATTAGAAATTATCATTGTGGAAGGGTATATCTGGGGAAAAATCCATTCGATGAACTCCACACATAGGAACAATTTTGGACGTGTAGCTGCTTTGGTAATGCTCGTGTTTTTTATATTTTCATATAAGGACATATCTTCTAGACTAGCATCAGGGACATTCTTATCTCTGATCATCATATATATCTCCCCCGATTTGAACTCTCGGTCACCTCCAATAATGGCCTTGGTGTCCTCAAATGTGATCTCGATCCTGGAGATGATCTCCACATCCGAATCAACCTCACTGGCCTTAGCTTTCTTCTTGCCACTCTTTTTAGGAATGGTGAAAGTTTGTTGTTTCCAAACTATCCTTCTGGAGATAATCCTTCCTGGTGAGAGTAGAAACTGAAACATGAGCATAGTGAGAAATGTTTTAGTAATACCATGGTTATCTCTAATAACTTAAAACAACATGCATTTTATATCAAACGTGAAATAACCAGAATGAGAGGCAAAGTTGTTAAGAATATGAATCATTTTTCTTTTAAAGGAACATGCACTCAGTGTCTAAAAAGATAATGGAAAACATATATATTTTACCATTCCATTTCTGGCCACTCAGAGACAGTTTTGTGAGGTGGAGAGAGGAAATTTCTTAGAAGTTTCTTAGTGATTTTGTGCCTGTGACAAGGGTGTGTGCTTACAAGGTTTAAAAGGGAACTCATTTTCCTGTGTGTGTAGGCCATTGTAATAGTCACACTTTGTTGTTACATATGTTCACTTTTGTGTTCTTCAAACAATAACAATAGGTCAAAACACACTGATAGTTGAAGATTTTACTGTTTTCTTTTTTCATGCATGAATGTTAACTGATTTTACCCAAGTGTAAGGATTTTACAAGCCCAAAATCGTTAAAACACCGAGGTTTCTATCCACTTCTTCCTTCAAAGTTAAAAGGACATTTTAGTGAAACACATCAATGGATTGATCCAAAACTGAAAGACGGACTTGTGAAGCTTAGAAGTACTACAAGTCTCTGGTTCGCGCCCTAGACCCTGGAAAATTTCTATAACATGGTGGAAACCCTAGGAAGGCTTGCAGGTGATGTATCCTCACAGATACACAATTTGAGGAGAAAATAACAAAAGGTTCTAGAGTGCAGCAGGGATTAGGGTATGAGTATGCTATGGTTTTCTTCTTTGTTGCATACTCCTCCCATGACCTACATGACTAGAGACTCATGCAATCCATGAAGCACTTATCCTATAGAGATCTTAGTACCAAGTCTTTGGGCTTTCTAATCACAATATTAGCTAAGATAAGAACCAAAATGGCGCGGAAAAACTTGAGCAAAGGCTCCATGAAGGATGTACTAGTAGGATGGAAGGTCTATGAATCCTCTACACCCTCTTGGAGATGCATTCTAGGGATTAAAATCAGCCATGAGGCCAAGGATTATTTAAAACAATCTTTGGGTGACTCTAGCAGTTGACTCACTCTAACGAAAAAACCCTACGGGCTGTGGATTTTCTTTTATTGAAAAGGGTCGCAAAAATCGATAAGAAAGGCCAACTGGGGTAAACTTCGCTAAAAACCTAAACCTCCACAGCATGTATAGCTTTTAAACTTCTAGAAGAAAAAAAGGACAAGAGGATAGGTTCATGCACCTACCTGTCAATTTTTGCGATGAGTACGGTGTTGGGCGTAGCGCGAAAGCTCCAAATGTCCTTTGGTAATTGGATGCACTCCAAAACGGTGTTTGTGGTAAACAATAAAAAAACAAACCACCGTATATATATATATATATATATATATCGCCAAAACGGTCATTAATCCGGTGGTTGAGAAGTACTCAATGCAATGGGTTTAAAATGTTGTTTGGCGCCAACTTTGAAAACTCGTCGTGTAATGCCGACACTTGTTGGCAGTATTCTCCAAGTTTTACCGATACACCGACGGTTAAACATGAGTTTTTGCGATAGCATCGATGAGAAATGATGAGTTCCTCCGACAGTGTCGGTGGGAACTCATCAAAATCTTCTGATGGATTTTTTTAAGTGTCGGTAAAAATCAAAGAACTCTTCTGATATGAACGACGAAACTCTTTGAAAACTTCCGAAAGCATGGCGGAAAAAATGAAACACTCAGATCATCGACAAAACTTAAAGAAAGGTTTCGATGGATTTTTAACGTGTTGGCAATTGTCTGGAAAAACTCAGAACATTTGGACGCAAGAAACTTGGCAATAAATCAGAATCAGCTCGCAAGTAATTTGTGACAGTCTCTGACAAACTTGTCGAGTTCTTTCGATACGTCGGCAAAAATTTATGAGTTGATCCGAAAATGCGTCAATGAAACTCAAAGAACTCTTCCAATAGATTTGACTTGGCAGAGAGCTTAGAAAAACACTCCACAAAGTTGGCCTCAAAACAACTTTGGCAACAAATCGAAAGAAACTCGTAAGTGACTCGTGACAGTGTCAGTGAAACTCACTAAGTTGACCCAACGTGTCGACAAAACTCACTGATTTCTTTCAATGTGTCGGAGGAACTCGCTGAGTTGACCTGACATGTCGATGAAACTCGCTGAGTTCTTCCAATGTGTTGAAAGAAAAAATTGAGTTTTTACTTAACCAAAAACATTCTTGCTCAACTCCAAGAAAAAACTAAGTGTTAGGATGAATTTTTTTAAGAAGGAAAAACCTGTCTAAGGAAGCTTAAGATCAAAATATAAGAAGGGGCCCTAAAGTGTAAGAAAATTTTGGGGAAGCAGTTGCAGTAGCAACAATTGGCGACTGGCTGGTGAACATAGATCTCTAAGAAAACTATCTTTGAAGAACAAGACTACTACATGGTACTTGATTACATATACACAACAATTTATTCGATGTATTCATTGAGATTATTTAAGAAGGTAGACTTATCCATGGATGTAAAAGTTATGCATCATATCGATTGTAGTCTTTTGGGAGCAGGGTAACCAGGTTTAGAAGTCTTGATAACTCTCTTGGGGCCAATATATGAGGTTCATTTTGCTTGTCTTTTGGTTTCCACCAGATATGACACCATATGATTGTAACAAAGTTAGACAGATGTATTCGTTTGTTCCTCATTCCCATGCTTGTTAGCATTCTTTTGATGCTTTCTATTTTTAATGACATTTCTCCTTTGAGTCTTCCTTGATTGCTTCTTCTATTTTGAGAAACTATCGTGGGTTATTCCATCCATAATTTCCTTTTGTGTGAGTCATAAATTTGTTTCAAACTCATGGACGGAGACGAACCTTTCTAAGCAATTCCTTTTGATATGTTAGTTTGGTTTTCCAACATATCTTCTTAGATGTAGACTATTTCTCTTGGAATTTAGACTCTTTAATATAAGACTTTTGGCTTTCAATTTGTAGCATGGGATTATTTTGAACACCATACATCTTTCATTCCTGCTTCCTTTCTGTGGGTCCATCATGGTCAGCTTCCTAGGACAGATATTAGTGTGAGGATGAGTGGAGCTCCAAGATAGTACTCTAGAACCCATAAGCCTTAGTTATTTTACAGGGTTTAAATGACTACAATATGGATTTTGAAAATAGTTTCCCTTTCTACAGTCTATTACTAATTAAAGAATCTCAGCTTGATCAAATTTTACTGCACATGTTTTCCTGTTAGCATTTCTTGGATTTCAAAGAATTTTGCGATTATTCAGATTCATATGTCTCCAAGCGTAAAAAATTGAGCTGGTTTATTCTAAAAAAGATCAAACAAACTAAAGTAAATCAGAAAAACAAACAACATGAAAAAAATAGAAAATAAAGGCTTTATTTATGTACAAAAGGAACTAGGTGAAGTATGGTTTAAGAATAAGGCCATTAACAAGAAGGTTCTCTTCCTTCCCTTGTAACTCTCACAACTTATAAGTTCGGGGGACAAGCTTCTCAACAATCTGATAGGGGCCAACCCATAGATGTTGAAATTTGGTATGTTTTCCCTTCTCTTGATGCGGGTGATCCCACTTTAAAACCAAGTCTCCTACTTCAAAGTTCCCCTTCGCGGATTTTTGCTTATCAAACCATCTCTTGACAATGTCTTGATGTCGGTTAAATATATCTTTAGGATTTTGTCTGGATTCTTCAAGTTTCAACAGAGTGTTAATATGTGCTTGTAATATTTCTCTACCAAATCCCCGTGAGGCTTGAGCTAATTGTGAGGATGGAAGTAGAATGTTCAGGGATAAAATATCTTCCTTTCCATAAACCAGAGTATAAGGGGACACTCCTAAGGAATTATTTGGGGTGACCTTATTTGCCCATAATATATTGGGAAGTGTTGTGTGCCAATTTCTTTTATTTTCAATAACAATTTTCTTTAAAATCTGAATGATATTCTTGTTTGTTGATTCTGCTAACCCATTTCCCCAAGGATAATAATTTGCTGAATAATGTAACTTTATTACCTTTTCACAAGCAAATTCATTATCTCAATGGATGAGAAATAAGATGCATTATAAAAAACAAGGGAAATTGGAACCCCAAACTCGGTCATAATTTTCTCTTGCAAAAAGTTGATGACCACATCTTCGTTAACTTTGTGCAGTGGAACCACTTCAACCCATCTTGTCAAATAATCCATAGATGTGAGGATATATCTATTCTATAGGAAAGAGTTCGGATTAATTTCCCCAATGATGTCTATAACCCACTGCTCGAATGGTTAAGATATAATAACGTGTTGTAATGGCCCAACTGCTTTTGACAATCTACCACTACTCCACATTTTATTGCATAAGCATGACCATATTTGAATAGCGTTGGCCAATAATAACCAACTCTAAGAATATTATGAGTGGTAGTATCTCGAGAGAAATTTCCTCTCGCAGGGCCGTCGTGCAATTCCTTAACTAATTTAGATGCATCTTATTGCTCAAGACATCTCAGAAACACTCCATTGTAGTTTTTTCTGAAGAGAACTCCATTGATTATCTAATAGGAGGTTGAATTCAACCGAAGTGCCCTTCGCTTCTTGGAGTTCCAATGCTATGGTAAATGTCCTTGCTAGAGGTAATGCACTAAATCTCTGTACCAAGATTCAGGAGTAGTGAAGATGGGACATACATCAACAAGGTTTAATTCTGCTTCATTATCCTAATCATAATTCTCATTAGCGCGACCTTTGGTAATCAACTTGTATAGTCCTTTCCCTTTAATAATAGTGGCTAGCTTGAATTCTAGATCATACTCATGTAGCGCTATCACCCAGTTTCCTCTTCGCTCACCCATTTCTTTCTGTATGAAGAGGGACCTAACAGCTGGATGAGGAACGATAACTTTAGTTCTATTTTTCAAAATATAAGGTCTAAATTGTTTTACGGCTTTAAAAAATACGTAAGCTTGTTTTTCTACAGTAGGGTATTTCAATTCAGCCCCTTGTAATCTAGTGCTCATAAATGATATTGGGTATTCATCTCCCAATTCTCCCTTCTGCGTGAGCACTACTGCGAGAGAGTTATCTGAAGCAAAAGTATGCAGAATAAAATCATTTTCAAAGTCAGGAATCTTTAGAGAAGAAACATGAGCTATTGTTGTTTTTATGTTTTTAAAAGCAACCTTCTCGACATCAATGCATGTGAACTGCATGCTTTGCTTCACCATTTGCTTCAAAGGTTTCACGATTTGTGCAAAGTTTGGTACAAACCTTTGAACAAAATTTATTGTACCCATAAATGATTGCATAGATTTTTTATTATGGGGTAAGGGAATATGAGATATAACTTCAACTCTCTCTAGGTCTATGGAGATTCCCTTCTTTGAAATGATATGACCCAACATTTTTCCTTTTAGAACCGCGAAAAATTCTTTGGGTTTAAATATATGCCGTATTTTCTACAACGGTCGAAATTTTTTTTCAAGTGAAAAACATTTCTTCTCTTTTCTTTGAGAAAATTGTCACATCATCTAAGTACAACACTACACAGTGGCCGATTAGTCCTCAGAATGCAATGTCCATGGCCCTCTGAAATGTAGCTCTAACATTTATGAGGCCACATGGAATTCTCCTATAGGAAAACATTCCCCACTTCATGCGAAATGTAGTCTTCAGTCTATCTTCTTCAGCCACCAACACTTGGTTATAACCTGGAAACCCATCTAGTAAAGAGAACAATTCTGAACCTGACACCATCTAAAGAATTTGTTCCATTAGTGGAACATGATAATTGTCTTTATCTAAAGCTCTGTTCAGAGTACAAAAGTCAACACACAACCTTATTTCTCTTGACTTCTTTCTTACTGGAACCAAATTAGCCACCCATTCAGAATGTCGAACCCTGAAGATAATATTTTCATCTAGTAACTTCTTCACCTCGTTTTGGATTAAAGTTTCTAACTTTGGATGAATTTTCCTGAGTTGTTGCTGAAATGGTTTTACACCCGTCTTGATAGGAATTATATGTTGAATGATGTGCATGTCATATATCTTTAGGTCTTCATATGTCCAGGAAAATATATCTTTATATTGCTTAAACAAATTAATAATCTGACTCCTTTCTCCATGAGAGAAACACTTTCCCATATTTACGTACCCGAGCTTAGCTTTCGTCCCTAAATTTATCAGTTCATATTGCATGGATGAATTGTTGGTTTTGGCATCGGCTGGTTTTCTGAATTTATTATGTAAATAAAACATTCCTCCCAGTGTACTTACTCCTTTGGGCATGAAATTTCCTTTGGTTAATTCTCCATTTTGTAAATCTGCCTGATGTTCTTCATCATCAATCACAGATTCTTTGAACACTTCATCATTCGTCATAAAATCAATAATCTATACATCGTCATCAAACACCCTCAAATTTGTAATATTATATGCTAGTGATGGCCTAAAAATAAGTTCAATAGAACACTTATGGTTAGTTGGAACTAACTTGGAAGCAGAAGTAGCTAAAAAATCAACTGCATCATTTTGTAATCTAGGAATTGAGTTTATATTAAAATCATTAAAATGTGCTATCAAATTTCATACTTCAGCTTGATAACCTTTTAGGTGTAGCGATAAACAATGAATCATTTCTCTAACTTTCCTAACCACTATCTTGGAATCACCGAGAACTTTTAAATTTTTAACAGTAAGCTCAATGGATTTCTTCAGGCCCTGGACTAGAGCTTCATATTCAGTAGTATTGTTTGTGCATTCAAACTCTAGTCTACAAGAGAGAAAATGTTTGTTCTTATCTGGATCAATCGGGACGCAACCTGATCCTGATCCTTCTTGTTTTTTAGAACGATCAAAATATAAAAACCAAAATATATCTTCTAAAACTAATTGGTTATTATCATATCATATATTAGTAACTAAATTTAATATGTTACAGTCAATATCATCAGTCCATGAAAAATGAAGGAGATCGGACTACGTTTCTGATTCTCAACTGACTTCTTCATCTTGTTAGTTCCCTGGTTTGAGCTCTAAAAAGTAGTTTCCCAAAACTAAAGATGAGAAGTTTATAGGTTCATTCTTCCCTTCCAACTGAGTTACATTATGTTTCATATGCAGTTCCCTCGGTATCTTAATCTGGTTTTGACTATTTTTGTACGGCAGCCACATGTGATACCAATCGGTTGCAAAGTAACCATTTAGTTTCGTTGACCAGTCCCTACTTAAAATTAATCCATAAGCTTCCGGTATATCCACTACCATAATATCTATGAATTGGCATACTCTAGGATATGCATACAAACAAATCAAAACATTTTCATTTCCCCTATGAATTTGACAACATATCTATCCAGTTGAATTATCCAAGATGGGGATGGCGTGGGTTGACCATTAATCTTCTTACATATTGAAAGCGACATGAAATTGGACGAAGCTCCAGAATCTACTAAACAGTTATGTATGTTGGGATTAAAAATCTCAAATGATAGCAGAAAATACAAAGTTTGAGATTTAGATTTTCCTCTGATGCTTGCTTCATTAAATTTAGTATCAGATTCAATGTCTTCTGGGATACTGTTGGGTTGTGGGTCAAAGGATTCCAAAAGTTTCTCTCTTTGATGAGGTAGATTACACAATTCAAATAGAGAAATATTTGATTTTGTTTTATTAATGTCTTCCACAATATCATACCCCATATTTTGTTCTACCAAACCTTTTCTAGTACCTTATGTTTTATTTATCACGGTCTTCACAGGTTTGTGGATTACTGGGTTTGCCTCTCTTATGTTCACTGGACAATACTTAGGGGTTGTTTGAGTAGTAATGAGGATTTTCATCATGTTTTCTTTTATCTTTTTTATTTTAGGCAGTACTAAACTTTCATCCACTACTGGTCCTTTAGTTCTATTCGTAACATTAACTGACGATACTTGAATCTCCTCAATAGGCTCTTCCTCGTTCATCCCCAATGTAGGTACACGGTCCCATAATACCATCGTGTTTTTTCATTTGTTTCTTCCAGCTCATTGGTATCGTCTTCTTCCACCTCAGGCTCTGTCACTTGGGCATCTAACAGTTGATTCATAACCAAATTCATTGAGTTTATCAACCACAGGCATTGTTTTTCAGAATGATGCTCCTGATGGAAAGTACATAAATGTTCCATGCCTACTTCATTAAAAATCAAAACAACACAAGTAATTAAAGGTGGTTGAGACTGTCCACTTTCTTCCCTTTTCTTGTAATAAGGTTTGAATGTCTTCCTAGATGAACTAGTTCCCTTGTACTTTTCCAAGTCTACTATCTTATTTGATAATTTCTGAACCATCTTGATTACATTCTCCAACTTGTTCGGGTGCTCTTTCTTGGGTCTGGTTAACAAGAAAGGTTTTTTACCAACTGCTGGTTCTACTTCTAGTTTTGAAGTGTGCTTTGCTATACTATCAAGATCGGCTTCCTCCCTTTTAGATTCATCATAATTTTCTATCAATGTAAGTTTGACTGTTCTTTTCACAAACATTGCTATAGGGGGATATAGTGTTGTAGTATAATACTCTACCAAATATGCTTCAGCTGGTTTCGTTGCAGCACTAAAACTTCTTAGAAGAGTAGTAAAACTTTGGTTCAAATCTTGAACCTTTTATTTCTTTTCCATCTTCATAGACAATAATTCTTGTATAAGGGTAGCGACAATTTTTTGACTACCGAATTTGCTTTTAAATACCCTTTCAAAGGTGTCCTAGTTTGTTATTGAATTGGATTGTAGACTAAAAAACCAGGAATATGCTTTAGGCTCAAATGTATATGGAAAAAGTCTACATACAACATATTCATGTTCAATATTTAAAAGTTCTTACGCTAAATAAAAACTATTTAAGTGATCTTCCGCAAAAATTCCTTTTCTAGGTCAAACTTCGGTGCTTAGGAAAATCATGCTTAGGTGCAGCCATATTAAGTGATGTTCTGGCCCTCCATGCTGGTTGGTTAACAAAAACCATAACTCGAGGTGGAGATTGTGGTGGGGACTGTAGAGGAGACTAAACTATAGGAGACTCTAGTCCTAACTAATCAAGAGGTTGGATGATTTCTTGGATAGATAGATCCACCAACTCTTCCAAATTTTCCACAAGGATAGAATCTTGAGTATAAAAAATTGCTTTCTTGGGAGCCTACCTTCTTGGTAACACATGGATTTATTTCAATCCTCCAAGTTTCTTAACGTAAGATCTTCTATGTCTTCGAAAGTGATCAACTTCTTCGAACGAGACATCATACAAATGTTCTAAACTTCCTTCTTCAGAACTTACCTTTCCTTGTTCTTTAGGAACAAAATATTCACGAAACGTAGTTTCAATTGTATTTCTAGTGGAACAATTTCTTGCAAATGGACTTCCTCTTCCAACCATGCACTGGATTCCCTCCTTCTAGCACCAAAACGGTTGATTCCTGGAAAATTTCCAGGTATCGACAGTAGGTATTTTCCCTGGTAGTCTATCCCAACTAGATCATCCACCATTTGGTATGGGGAACCCATCTAGTTAACGGTCCAATTGCCGTAGATATAAGGTTGTTTAAATATTTATCGGTTACGACCCGATCCACCATTTATGTAATTTTCTTTAGATGAATGAAATGCAAATGCCTAAGCTAAATGCAGGTGACTAATGACCAAGAACCTCACAAGTGATGCGTAGGTTCTTACCTCTCATCATATCATTCTTGTTCCTCAACCACTTCTATAAATCTAAAGCTAAGCAAATTTATTGTATTCTAATTAATTATATTCTAATCTATTCTATCCCCTTGGGGAGCAAATTTAAAGGAAGAGAGTAATGTACTATAATTATTTATAATGAATCTTGCATAAAACTGTTCCAATTCCATACACATAGTTACACTAGAAAGAATAACAAAGATAGCTTTGAAATAATAAAGTATTCATTTCTCAATTTGTACACATAATTTTATATAGAAAGAAAAACCATTCATTATTAAATAAATAGTTTATAAAAGTCAGAACGATCTCACAGTTGTACGGAAACTCAATAGAAGTAATTCCATTTTCAAAATTCCACACAATCTATGTAAAAACCCGTGCAGTCTTTTCCCAACAAAATTGTCCTTCTTTATTAGTAGAAAAAATCAGTTCTTCTTACAAATATGCTAGCCTTCTTGTGCCAGCAAAAAGTCCCTCTATTCTACCTTCTACCTCTATTTATAATATAATTACAATGACTCCTCGACTTCCCTTACCTTAGGAATTCCAAAATTTTGTCCTTTAGTGTTTTTGCACTAGAAAGAATAATAAATTACACAAAGTGACAAAATACATAAAAAAAAAGTTTCAAGTAGGCCCAACCGAGTTTGAAATGTATTTTCCCCCCATGCATTTTCCTCCCCTACAATAGTCTGATAATTTACTGGCTCCATCATTCGCATGGTCACCTCGTGTACGGCCAGCTGTGTCTCCACATTTGTCACTTTTACTGGAGTTAACCTGTACAAGTATTCCAAGATATAACTGCTGATAGAGGATTTTGCAACCCAAGTCTTAACATCTTCTTCACTTATGATTTCCACTTTCTGAATGTATTGTTCATCCTCATGTAATTTGTCTTGTAGATGCGCTATATGTTGGTCCTTATTTGGGAAGTATTTGACCTTTGTAGCCGAAGAAATCTAGCATTTATTATGCACTTGGTGCATCTTTTTGTAGAACTCTGTACATTTTTCCAAAGTCTTGTTTATTTCATTGTTCAATTTTACAGGATATTTTATGCAAAATTCCAGGAATGCCAATTCTATTTTTAGACCTCCTATTGTCTTCTGAGGAAAATGTTGAATTGGCCTCTACCCAAGTCAACTGAATTTGAACCTTTCTTAGCAACATATATTAGTCTTGTCCTGAAACTAAGTGATTATGTTGTGATTTCATTCAATCTTGTCTCTGCCAGATTAACCTTATATATCTCATCCGTGAGACTCACTTGAACTTAATGGATATTTCTTCAGATTATGCAGGTCTAGTCAAGAAAAGGGGTGATGTCAAGTTTCCTCTCATTGGCCACCTTAAGTTGGGTTTCAAGAGATCCCTTCTGCTCCACTAGTTCCTCTACTTGGGTTATTAGTTCCCCTACTTGTCAGCTTACCATGGATCCGTGTGATTCCAGTTCTGAAATTTTGTCTTCAAAATTTTGTTTTCTCTCCTTCCATAATGGTCACCTGCACCTCCAATGCATCCTTTTCTACCTCCATAAATTGGAGTTCCCTTTGGAGTCTTTCCTTTTTTGAGAGGGTAGCCTCGTGCTTCCTTTTTATTTCTAGGCCTTCTCCTCTCTCCTTGACTAAAGTGTCTTTCATTTTAAGCATATTTTCTTTATGATGCGCTATATCATCCACCAACTTGTCAACATTGTCAGCGTTGGCCTGCGCGACTGATATACTTACAGATGATAAGAATTTAGGGTTCTTATTAGTGCCTTCTACGATGATTTTTTCGGTCAGTTTGACCACATCAGCTTAAGTGTTGATCTTTAATATTTTCTCTGATCTTCCAGTGATAGTTTTGTTTGTCTTATCGAAAAAAATGGTATGTAAGCCGCCACTGTGTGCTGCTTATATGGGGTGTAAGGAACGAGTCCAAGTTCTGCAAGAGGAATGTGGTCTCCTATGATTGCGCCACTTGATGAAGCGGTAGGATCAATTGGGTCATTTTGGGCTGCGTCCTGGTCTAATTTTTCTCTATCCTTGTCCTCCTGCTATTTCTTCTTTAATTCTTTAGCGTCTTTATTAGCTTGGTTTCGCACTCTTTCTTCCTCTTCTTTATGTAATCTTTATTCTTCCTCTTTCTTCCTCTAAGCCTCTTCAGCTTGTTTCTTTTTGGCTTCTTCCTGCTATTTCTTGTATTCTTATTCTTGATGTTTTTTCAAGGCTTCTTCCTTTTGTTTCTACATATTCCTCTCTATTGCACTGCTGCTTGTGCCACCTTTCTTCTTGAACCGCTTGTTCATCTTAGTCATGTTGTTGGATTCTCTATACTCCTCTACATATTAATCGAAGTGATATGTGTACTCATAGCATATCCCAATGACCGCGCAATGTTCAACAACTTTTCCATGGATGTCATTTTTATAGAAGCTCTTCTCTCCAAAGTGAAAATTCTCCAAATCTTTCACAAACTCAGAGGCACCTTTTACTTTAGTGAATTTGTAACTTCCTATGCAAAAGGGAAGTGGCAGGAAAGCTTCCTTTTTCATGTCAAAGAGGAAGTTACCCACCCCATTTATAAACAACTGCCTAACTGATTCTTTATGGATTACATAGTCTGTGGCATATCTGGGCAGCAATGATGAGGCTTTGGAGCCTCCATACATCTTTAGGTATGTTCCTTCCTAAGAGAAAAATTAATCCCCATATTAGCAAATAAAATCCATAGCGTTATTGTTGGGGCTCCGACCTTCAAGGTCCTAAGTTTTGGTAACTCCGCGGTTTTTGTGGAAGCTTGTAAGCGGAGTTGCGACGCAAAATAGTATTAGGGGTGTTGGGGTTGGGTCGAAGCCCCTCTTTTTGTAAATGACCCATGGTTTAAACCCAGGGTTATGGTTTTTGGGTGCCCATGGTTTAAGTCCATGGTTTTGTAATAGTGCACTTGTATAAATAGGCACTTATGTAAAGGAGTGAGGTTAGGCCTTTGACGATTATCTTATGATGCTAATGTGATGCGAAGCTAAGAGCTATTCTTAAGGGTTTAAGGTTAAGTCCCAACTGTGTGCGTGGACGACCTCTGCAGCTGTGTGCGTAGAGGGTTTTTGTAAGAAAGGTTCTGTAGCTGAGTGCGCAGATCTGCAGCTAAGTGCGCAGTTTGTGGAAGACCAAGAAGATCTGCAGCTGAGTGCGCAGATCAGAACTGTGGTTTTTGTAAAGAGTTGAATATAAACACAGTTCTGTGGACGTAGCCCCTACACTGGGGGTGAACCACATATATCGTGTGTTGTGGTGGTTCTGTTGTTTGTGCTGTTATGTTTTATGCTTTGATAAGTAGATAAGTAATCAGATAAGATAACTGTTAAATAATAACTTCGCTGTGAATTCCTAGTTAAGGGTCAAGCAAGTAACTGTATGTTTATCTAACTACGAAGCTAGTTAAGTAAATGTTGAAGATCTATACTGCATATTTATTCTTTGTTAAGGATAAAGGTACAGTAATATCCCTCTTCTGCTTGCAGAAACCTGATTCTGCGGCACCCCATAGCTGTTTCGGGTGAGACTGCAACCTGTTCTCAGGTTGTTGCTGAAAGGGCCAACACTGTGGGTCTTTTGTTGGTGCAAAGATAAAAGGTATAAAACCCGGGTCTGCCCTTAGCCCAACAAATTGGTTTCGTTGTCGGTTGAACAGTATCTGCTCAAGAGGGATTTACGTCGTACCTGGAGGGTTATGTTTTGGAGGCCCTCAGTGAAATAAATTGGCGACTAGATCGAAGAGACCTATATGAAATTTGCGGAACAAGAAAATAAGGATCCTCGTCGTAGCTCAGACGAATTCTTGCAAAGGTACGTTTTTGCTTATATTTACGAAATTTTCTTTGGTAGTATCCACATAGAATTGCACCAGTGGTTATCCAGGTTGACAGAGAGAAGGACGAACTTCCAAGAAGATCAGTTTCCTGACTGGACCCTAGCAAGAATTAATATATTGAAAAGGGTGAACAACGCGATATTGCGAGGTACTGATTTCTGGACAACGCGAACCCTTGAAGCATTTGTCACGGAGTTTGCCATCGACACAAGTACTTCCTTCAGCGAAGCTGAACGACAGTTTTTCAAAGGACCAAGGGGTAAGTACTTGAATTCATTCAGTTTGAGAATTAAAATGCTTTTTGCTGAAAAAGGCATATTGCTTATTGAATCAGATTGCTAGAATTGTTGTTACTAACCTATGTTTGGAAGTGAAAGTGACTTCGACGAGCAAAGTGGTTTGCTTCGAAGCGGTAAAAGATACAAGAGAAATCTTAGATACTCTACCCTAGGCCAAATACCGAGTATACCCCACTAAGTCCAGACGACTCTGACTCTGAGGAAACCCCTTCTGTTAGAAACCCTCATGTAACTCCGCAGAGAAGCCCTGTTACCCCTGAGAACCCGTCGCAGTCTGAAAGTAATCCTAACCCTAGTAGTCCTGTCACAGGTCAGTCTACTTCAGTAGGTTCCCCTCCCCTTGTTGTCAGCCCCCCTCCTCCCCCCCCTCGATCCAATATGGCCCATGTGAATGATGATATCAAACTCCCAGTCTTTAAAGGAACTGGATCAAAGAATCCAGAGCAGTTTTGGTTTTTATGTGAAGCTGTGTGGACTGCTAAGAGTATTACGGATGAAAATACAAGAAGAGAGCAGCTAATCACTTCTTTCAGAGACCGGGCTTTGACCTGGTTTATGAAGTTTTCTAGTACTCAGAACTGTATCTTGGCCAATATTAAAAAAGCCATGATAAAGGAATTCAAGAAACCTAAATCAGAGTCACAGTGTATAACTGAACTAAAGGAAATTCAGCAAAAGAGAGATGAATCAGTGTGGGACTTTGATCAGAGGTTCAAGGTCCTGTTGGATCAAGTCATTTTTACTATTGGACCAGAACAATATAAAGAGTGGTTCATTGCAGCATTATTGCCGTATATCAGGACTCCACTTGTGCAACAGAAGGTTTTCGATCAGCAAGAGGCATTGGAAATTGCCATGAAGCTTGAAACAACTCCTGTCGGAGACAATTCTAGCATAGCCCAAATACAGGCGTAGTTGGTAGAAATGGATTTGGAGCTTTGTGACATGAAGAAAGGAAAATATGTTCGAGAGGAGGTTTGGTGTACCTGATGCAAGACAGAAGGTCATGACAAAGAACAATGCCCTGCACTAAGAAACTACCTGAGTACTGGTGCACCAAACCCATTTAACCCGGCTGTCCTATATTGTGAGATCTGTAGAATAGCTAGCCAACATCGACATGAATATTGCTATCTGCTACAAAGATATGTTCAAGTACCTAAGAACCCCTACTATAAGTTTTGTAAGTTAGTGGGACACAATGAGGATGAGTGTCGCAGCTTTGACCTCATGAGAGAGCGAACCTATGATGATTACAGGGTACAAAACGATGCACAAGGCAATAATGGATATGGATACCATGTTGGTAACCCAGGTTGAGGTAATTCCAGAGGTCATGGTGGTATGCCTGGACGAGGCCAAGTTATTTGCTACAACTGTAATCAGGCAGGCCATCTAGCTAGAGACTGTCAGAACCCAACTACGACATGTCGATATTGCAGAGCAGTCGATCATGTGATTGAGCAATGCCCACAGTTGATAGCCAAGATACAAGAAAGGAATAGTGCTCCTACTCAGAATATTCAGATGATTGCTGTAGAGCAAAGATCTGTCCCAGCTATTAATGTTGTTACAAGGAGTGGAGCTACGATGCAAGTGCAAAATACGGAGAAACAGTTTGTCGAGGCTTGGGTCCGCAAGACCCCAGAGAAGATTCTAGCCTTTGATGTTGACAGAGAAAAAGAAACATTTATGGATGCTAAAAGAGACTTTGCCGATCCAGGAACCTCAGTAGCAACTGCGCAGTCGCAGTCCCAAGAAGCTTCACCAGATCAAGTAAGTACACTAACGTCATTCTTACAAAGTTGTATGAAGCTGTTAAGAAACAAGAATGCCTTGAATGAGTTACAAAAAGTTCTTCAGTCTTGCGAATCCCAACGAAGCTTTGATAAAGGAAAAAATGTTAATAGAGTTAGAAGGACTAGAAGAGAAATGAGGTTGCATGCTCAGATAGGAGAGTATGATATGACTGATATCATTTTAGACCTGGGATCAGAAGTGAATTTCCTAACTAAGTAGACCTGGGAACAAACGGGAAAACCTACCCTTGAGTGGTCCCCTATACAGTTGAGATTAGCTAATCAGTAGAGGATTGTGCCCTTGGGAAGACTCCCTAGTGTACCTGTAGATATTGATGGAGTCAGTACCCTAGCAAATTTTGAAGTCATTGGGATAATCGATGATAGCAACCCCTATCCATCCTTGCTAGGAATTGAGTGGGCAATAAACAATGATGCAGTAATCAGCCTTAAGAAGAGACAGATGACTTTCGAAGGAAAAGGCCTGAGAGTCATAGTACCATTGGACCCTTCTCAAGGAGAAAGGTATACAGAGCCAGTCAAAGATGAAGATCAGGATGTCTTAGATCATATTTATAGCATCACAGCTAAAGAAGAAGACTATGTTAACCCCACTACTGAAGGTATAATGGATTGGCAGTGTGACAGTTCTTGCATGACTGATTCAGATGACGGCCTAGAGAACTAGCATAATAGACTGTATGAGTTACATGGACATCGATGTGCAAGAATTACCAAGTCTCTTAGATGGATTAGCTTACAGACAAGAGCCTTACCTATTTTTGATGGCTTGACAGACCCAGCAGATTTTATTGTGCAATTTTCAAAGCAGGTACCAGATTCACAGAAAATGCAGAATATAGATTCAGTATTCAGAGCCACAGCTGCCAGATGGTGGAATGGTCATAAGAAGTATATTCAGAGTTGGGAAGCTTGTCAAAATATTCTTCGCCTCGGATTCGTGGATCAACCTCAGGAGGTGCGAAGCAGGTTTAATGGTCAGACTAGCCCTCAGGAACATTTGGAGCAGTGTTATGAAACATGGAAGCATGTCCCTCGTGAAGAATGGGTACATCGGTTTGTGCACACCCTGGAACCTGTCGCGAAGAATCGGTATGCATAGGTGGAGCTTCGCCATGGTACTGTAAGTTGGGATAGTATTGTTGATAGTTTTGTGCTTACATTTTCTATTAATGAGGTTTTCCCTACTTTGGACGCAGCTGTTAGGCTGATCCACACTAAGGTGTTTGATGGTAAAGAAACAGCCGAGTACCAACCTGATTGGAAAGAACAAGAAGCCAATGCAGTAGAATTCTATAACCTCGCAATTGATGAGGATGATGACCCACGCAACATCATTATTCCTGAGTCAGAAGGACACTGCGAAGTACATGGACCAACAGTTGAAGCACCAGAAGTGACTCAGCCCTTGAAGACAAGGCAAGTAAACATTGGGTCAGAAGAAATGCCTAAATATGCCACTATTGGGGATTATTGGGATGAAGAAATGGTAAGAGCCGAGCAGAAAAAGAGGGAAGCAGAAAACAAGCAGACTGCACTGGTGTAAGCATTGGATGAGGCGTGTCAAAGTCTCCCTGACTTCGACATACAGGCTGAAGAAGAACCAGAGCAAACAATAGTCAAGCTAAAGGACTATGTGCACCAGTCTCGTAGCCAGATGGAAAAGATGGAAGCAGAACATGCGGCTCAGATTGCGAAGCTTCAACTTTGCATCACTCCTGAGAGTCCACCAGAAGTCAAGGAGCAATGTCGTAGAGACATTTAGGCCTCGGCCACAAAAATCTCAGATCTTGTGAGCAGTGCAGCAAAGCTACTAGATGAAATCGTAGAGGCCTGGGCAAACTTGCAAGAGAACCCCGAGGTAGAAAAGCTGCAAGAAACCATCAAGCAGCGACAGACAGAGCTGGATGCAGTGAAAGCAGAAATCAAGACATTGCCTCCTGTGTAGAAGATGCTTAAGGTGAAGCAAAGTAATGAGCTCCAGTAATAAATTGAGGCATGCAAGAGGAAATAAACATTGTTGGTGAACTCTGTGCAGCCTCTTATTAACGAGGCCTTGGAGTTGAGCTCTGCTCCGGACAACCAGCTCAAGATCCTAAAGGAGTATGATGCGTTCGCACAGGAAAGAGCCAGTGAAGCATCTACAGCAGCAGTATAGGAGATAGTGGAAAAGGAGCAAGCAGCTGAAGACATCCTGCGAAGCCTCAACAAGTAATTCACTATGTTCGCAAACAATATTCTCCCACCGGAAAAGCAGCAGAGTGTCCCAAGACGGGCCACTAGTGAGTCTTAGGGGCCTATTGGGGCTCCAACCTTCAAGGTCCTAAGTTTTGGTAACTCCGTGGTTTTTGTGGAAGCTTGTAAGCAGAGTTGCAACGCAAAATAGTCTTAGGGGTGTTGGGGTTGGGTCGAAGCCCCTCTTTTTGTAAATGACCCATGGTTTAAACCCAGGGTTATGGTTTTTGGGGTGCCCATGGTTTAAGTCCATGGTTTTGTAATAGTGCACTTGTATAAATAGGCACTTATGTAAAGGAGTGAGGTTAGGCCTTTGACGATTATCTTATGAGGCTAATGTGATGCGAAGCTAAGAGCTATTCTAAAGGGTTTAAGGTTAAGTCCCAGCTGTGTGCGTGGACGACCTCTGCAGCTGTGTGCACAGAGGGTTTTTGTAAGAAGGTTAAGTCCCAGCTGTGTGCGTGGACGACCTCTGCAGCTGTGTGCGTAGAGGGTTTTTGTAATAAAGGTTCTGCAGCTGAGTGCGCAGATCTGTAGCTAAGTGCGCAGTTTGTGGAATACCAAGAAGATCTGCAGCTGAGTGCGCAGATCAGAACTGTGGTTTTTGTAAAGAGTTGAATATAAACACAGTTCTGTGGACATAGTTCCTACACTGGGGGTGAACCACATATATCGTGTGTTGTGGTGGTTCTGTTGTTTGTGCTGTTATGTTTTATGCTTTGATAAGTAGATAAGTAATAAGATAAGATAA
>LPNX010202890.1:695763-712967 GCA_001517045.1 Pseudotsuga menziesii
AAGGGTCAAGCAAGTAACTATATGTTTATCTAACTGCGAAGCTAGTTAAGTAACTGTTGAAGATCTATACTGCATATTTATTCTTTGTTAAGGATAAAGGTACAGTAATATCCCTCTTCTGCTTGCAGAAACCTGATTTTGCGGCACCCCATAGCTGTTTCGGGTGAGACTGCAACCTGTTTGCAGGTTGTTGCTGAAAGGGCCAACACTGTGGGTCTTTTGTTGGTGCGAAGATAAAAGGTATAAAACCCGGGTCTGCCCTTAGCCCAACAGTTATCTGACAAGCATTTTCTCTCTCTGAGTAAGATCAACTCATACGGGGGTATCAGAAGCTCTTCACCTATCAACTTGTAGAAACTTACATACTTATGCGCCCAAAGAATTTGATAGGAAACATATACATGAGTATCAGTGTGTTTCCAAGTGCACCTGAGCTTAGGGAATGGATGTCTGCACAGAATGCAATCAATCAGGTAAGAGGCCATGTAAAATTATGATCTATTATGAGTTATCCCTCCCTATGTGGCAGCTACACATGATTCCAAACTAGTTGATATGATATCTTCCCAGTTGAAAATTGTGCCTTCAAAGGCCAAAAAATAAATGAGCGGGATCCAACTTAATTTATATAGTTTTCCATTTGCCCAGTCGAAAATCCTATTCAACATCAAGGCTATGATCCTGAACAGGGGGCATAATCTTGCAGAATCGTACTCACCAGTTTACTTTTGGCGTAGTTTTCTTCCTGCTACCATAATCTTCTTGGCACACTCCACAATGTCAAAATATACCTTAATTACCCACTCGTCAGTCATCAAAACCCGTGGGGCTCACAACTTGTAGGCCATGGCTATGTAGGCTTGAGTGAAAGAAGCAAAAGATTCCCCCTCTATATTAGAAATGATCATTGTGGAAGGGTCTATCCGGGGAAAAATTCATCCAATGACCTCTGCACATGGGAACAATTCTGGGCGTGTAGCTACTTTCGTAATGCCCAAGTTTTTAATATTTTCATATAAGGACATATCTTCGAGACCAACATTGAGGATGTTCTGGTCTTTGATCATCAGATATGTCTCCCCCAATTTTAACTCTTGGTCAGATCCAGTAATGGCCTTGGTGTCCTCAAATGCGATCTCGGTCCTGGAGATGAACTCCACATTCGAATCATCCTCATTAGCCTTAGATTTATTCTTGCCACTCTTTTTAGGCATGGTGCGATTTTGTCATTTCCAAACTGTCTTTCAGGAAATAATCTTTCCTGGCGAGAGTGGCAACTGAAACATGAGCATAGCGAGAAATGTTTTAGTAATACCGTGGTTATCTCTAATAACTTAAAACAACATGCATTTTGTATCAAACATGAAATAACCGGAATGAGACGAAAATTTGTTAAGAATATGAATCATTTTTTTTAAAGGAACATGCACTAAGTGTCTAAAAATATAATGGAAAACAAAACTATTTTACCATTCCATTTATGGCCACTCAAAGACAGTTTTGCGAGGTGGAGAGAGGCCATTTTTATAAGTTGCTTAGTCATTTTGTGCATGTGAAAAGGGTGTGTGCTTGCAAGGTTTAAAAGGGAACTCATTCACATGAGTGTGTTGGCCATTGTAATAGTCACACTTTGTTGTTACATATGTTCACTTTTGTGTTCTGTAAACAATAACAATAGGTCAAAACACACTGATAGCTGAAGATTTTACTGTTTTCTTTTTTCATGCATGAATTTTAACTGATTTTACCAAGGTATAAGGATTTCACAAGCCCAAATTTGTTAAAACACCGAGGTTTCTAACCACTACTTCCTTCAAAGTTAAAAGGATAGTTTAGTGAAACACGTCAATGGCTTGATCCAAAACTGAAATACGGGCTGGTGAATCTTAAAAGTACTGCAAGTATGTGGTTTGCGCCCTAGACCCTGGAAAACTTCTATAACATGGTGGCGGACCTAGGAAGGGTCGCAGGTGATGTATCCTTAGGAATAAACAGTTTCAGGAGCAGAAAACCCAAGGTTCTGTTGAGTCCTGGAAAATCCCAAGTAACAACAGTAGGGATTCTCCCCAATAAACGTTACCAAATAGCTCGTTTTTGTTTGGTATGGGGAATCCGTCCAGTTTACGGTCTGGCTACCATAGGTCAAGTAATGGTTTAAGCTTGATTTACCGATTGCGGCCCGGTCCACCGTTTAACTGTATTTTTAGTTTTAATTTATATATGATATGCAAGTGCCTAATTAAGTGAAATAGATAGAGATAACGAAGAGTTCACAGTGTGATGCGCAGGTTCTTACCTCTCGTCTTATTACCCCTTTCGCTTCTAAATCACAAACAAATAACAGTTATGCTAAGCTAACTAATTATATCTAACCTATCCCTAGGGATCAAGATTATATTTAATGATGAGTAATGTACTTTAAAACACACATAAAGAATATTACAGATAGTTGTTCATAATTCAAAATACATGAATGTACGTAGAAACATAAACAAAGAGATAGCTCATTGTTAGTTAAAACATTCATTACTCAATATACTGCATAAGATTCATACAAATAATAGGAAATCATTCAATACATGGAAGTAATTTATAAGTTAGAACTATCTCACAGTTGGTAGAATAAACTGAAACAAAAATAATTCGACATTCAACCAATCTACAGCATGCATTTGAAACTTCACAGCTCCTTCTCCAGCAGAAAATATGGCCTCTTTATTATAAAAGGAAGTAGTTCTTCTTACAATAAACTTCACAAAAATATAGCATGGAAAAGTCCGACTACAATGTACTTCACCTCTACTTATACAAAAAACAAAATGACTCCTGAGTTTCCCTCTAGCCTTTTGGGCTTCCTCAACTCTTCCTTTAAAAAAAATTATCCTCTAGTGCATGCATTTAGAAAAGGGATAAATACAAAATATTAAATAATATTCAATTTGTGGATAAAACAAAACTAACTAGGCCCAGCTGGTGTCTTGACAAAAACACCCCAAGCTTGTGCTTGCTCAGTGATGACTTGGAACTCTGCAGGTTCCAATACACGAATTGCCACCTCATGCTTTGACAACTGAGATTCAATTTCCTTCACCTTGGGTGTACTCTGACTCAAATATTTTTCCAACTTGAGCTTGTGAATCGATTCTTGCATAATCCAAATCTTGATGTCTTCTTCACTAACAACTTCGAGCCTGGATATGTTTTCCTCTCCTTTTTGTAGCCTCTCTTGAAAATTATTCAGATGTTCTTCTATGACTGGGAAAACCTCATCCAGGGAGTCTGTTAGAATCATGCATTGATTGTGAACCAGATGTATGCCTTTGTAAAATTCGACACACTTCTCAATAGTTTTCTCAATGGCGGTGTTCAATCTGACCGCCATTCTACAACCACACTTCAGTATGGCTACCTCCATTTTAAGACTTCCCACAGATTTTTGAGGCATGTTAGCTGGAAAGTTTGAATGGGTTTCTATCCATGCTAACATATTTTTTACAAGCTCTACCACATTCGATAATCTTCTCCAGAATTGTGTTGAGCTAAGTTCTAGCTCTTTCAATCTGTCCTCGATTTGCTTAACTCTGTACATTTCCCCTGCAAGGCTCAACAACAACTTATTTATCTCTTTTTACAGCATTGAGGCTAGATTTTGGAATGGAGTGATGTCCATCTGTTTCTCCTTTGCCACTTGTATTTGTTCTCCAAGTAAAAGGTTATGGGATTCTAGCTCTTCTACTCTTTTGCTCGCCATATCTCCTTTCTGCACTGCTTCCATGACCTGCTTCTCGAGCTATTTCTTCTCTCCTTCAATGATGTTCACTGATAATACTAGAGCATCCTTATCGGACTGTAAATTTTGGCATGCTTCTTTCAAATTCTCAATCTTATTGAGCATCTCTTCATGCTTCCTCTTCAAACTTTGACCTTCACCTCTTTCCCTTTTTAGGGTTTCTTTCATTTGAGCAATCTTCTTCTCATATTTTTCCAAATCAGTCATGATTTTATCAACATTATCCTCATTATCTAGGGCTGAGGCTACACCTACCCTTGCCAAAAGTCTCGGATCTTTGTCAGTCCCGTGAAGAATTGTCTTCTCAGTCACCATAACTCCCTTCTTTTCTCTAGTGTCCACTTTCTTCTCCATTCTCCTGACAGTTCTTTTTTTAGTTTTGCGTAAAAAATGGTATTCAAATCTGTCACCTCCTCTTCTTGGGATGGAATAAAAGGGATTAGTTCAATCCCTAATGCTGTATCTGAATCTCCTTCTTTTGTATTCCTAGATGGGGCAAAGGATTCTATCAGATCATCATATGATTGAGTTTGCTCCAGGTCTACATGATCTTGTTCCTCCTGCACTTGTCGAATTTCTTCAGTTGCTTTCTCTGCATGTTCCCTTTCTTTTTCAGCTGCTTCTAGTCTTAACCTCTCATTCTCTTCTTGCCTTTTCTAAGCTTCTTCTTCTTGATTATTTTTTGCAATTTCTTCTTCTACCGACCTTTTCTCGGCATCCTTTTAGCTTTTATTTTTTCTTCTTCTTCTGCTGCCAACCACTATTCTTCTTCTCGTAATAATCTGAGTGCCTCTTCTTGTCTTTTCTTAGCAGCTTCCTCCTCTTGCTTCTTCTGCTTCTCAATATCTTTTCCATTTCCACCTACTGTAGCTATCTTTTGCTTAAATCTCCTCCTCAAAGCTGTCATATTACGTGCATTTCAAAAAAATTCTTCATCTTTATCCCAGTAGTTTGAGTACTCAAAATGTACTCATGTTGCAACACAATAATTAGTGAATTTCTCCTCAGAATCATTCCTATGGAAACTTATCTCTCCAAAGTGAAAGTATTCTAACTCCTTGACAAATTTTGATACACTTTTCACTTTCGAGAACTTGTAACTCCCTATATAAAATGAGACTAGAGGGTACACAACCTTCTTTTGTTCAAACATAAAATTACCAACTCCATCAATATAAAGATTGCCTTACTACTTCTTTATGAATAACATAATCTGTAGCATATTTTGGCAGAAGAGAAGGGGCCTCGTTCCGCCAAACATCCTCAGATACAGAACTTCCTCTGTCAGGTAATAATGCCCATTATCCTATACAATCTTCAAGGTTTCTTCCGACATGAAATCACACTCAGCGAGGATGATTAACTTGTATAATGGCATGATGAAGTCTTCACAAATACTCTTATAGTGATTGAAATACTTGTGTGCCCACAACAACTGATATGCAACATATACATGAGACTTGGCCTTATCCCATTGGCACTTCAGGGCTGGGAACGACTGTGTGCACAAAATGTAGTCAATCAAAACTGAGCTCATATAGAACTTTGATTTATTTTGCGAGACTCCTCCCAGTGCTACACTTATGCTTGACAACAAATTGTTAGACACTATATTTTCCCAGTTGAAGATGGTGCCTTGAGTGGCCACAAATAAGATTACTAGTACCCAACTCAGTTTGAAATGATTTCCATTCGCTCTTCCAAAGATATTGTTCAACATCAATGCTATCAATCTGTATGGAGTGCAAAGGTTCGCAGTTTCATACTCCCTGGAAGGCCTTGCACGAAAATTATTTCCAGGAATCATCATTCTTTTGACATTGTCCAAAACATCTAAATTAAGGTCTTTCAACCATCCTTCAGTTAAATAGGTCTGGGGAGTTGGTAGCTTGTAGGCCATGGCTACATAAGCTAGCATATAAGCAGCATAACCCTGTCCTTTAGTATTATCCAAAGTCATCTTTGTCACATCAGCCCTCGGGAAGATCCAACCTATTACCTCTGAACATGGAAAAAGTTCTGGACACGTGGCAACCTTCATGATTGTTGATATTTCTATATTGGCATATATGGGTAAATCTTCCAATCCGGCGTGTGGGATGCTTCGATTGGTGATCATTCGGTATATTTCCCACCATTTGTACTTAGGTTTGATACTCGTGACTCCTTTGGTATCTTCATATATAGCCTCAACTTGGGTTACGATCTCTATCTCTGGTTCTTCGTCTACAGCTTGCACCTTCTTCTTCTGTTTCTGAGGCATGTTGATAAATGAATGACGAGCTTGTGTTGATCATATGACAACATGTTAGATTTGGTCTATTCCCAACATATAACTATATTTTGATAAATTCTATATTAAACACAAAACTGATTTGAACCATAAACTTCTTTACCGAGTCATCATAATACATATTGATCAAAATTTTGTTTACACCCTAAGCCGTACTCTCTTGCAGCTGACAAATAAACAACAGGCTTAAACTTTCAAAGGTGGGCTGCATTAGGGTCACAGGAAAACATTCTACACATGAAACCTAAGGCCCTCTCCACAATAACCTATTTCTGTGAGCATATCGACATTAATCCTATTGATGAGAAAAAAAAACACGAAGATGCTACGGGAAGAGAAACCTCGTGAATAACCAGGGTTTTAACCCTAAACGTAAATCCCTCCCACGACATTTTGCAAAAATGCCTCTTCCATCCGGCCAAAGGCCGTAGTACTACCATCTTCTGACTGAGGAAACGAGGGAGTGGTGGAGACTGCGAAAAGCCCGCCTTACCACTACCCTCTCTCTACCAATGACTATCAGAACAAAACCCATGGTAGAAACTAAGAAAGAACGGCTCAGGCAGGCTAACTAAACAACGCAACGCTTCACAATAAATTTACCACAACACTTCAATACCCTCTGTGGGTAAGAAACAAACCTAACCCTACCTAGCTGTTCTAAAAAAATGTCAAGTAACGGGACAAGTAATGAGATCCTACCTGGATTGTTGAAATTACCTAGAGAAGAGCGTGATCCCCGCTGGCTAAAATGCTCCATTGACTGACAACTCTGATTTCTCCTAATGGCTAACAATAACCGTGAAACAATGACCGTGGAATAACCCCTTGGCATCTTAAATAGGATTTGAACGCAGGTGAGCGTAATAAACAACCTCGGGCAAGAGACTCCGTAAGTGCCAAAAGTATATTGAAAAAGATCCCGCTAGTGGACGTGAAGGCCTCAGGTGGCTAGAAAGAGCAGGCTCGACAAGATTGGGTGGCTAAATAACTAAAACATCGAGACCAAAAAAAATGTTTTAACAACCAATCGGAAAACCAAACCACTGATACCGCACCAGTATCGGAACAAACTCCGGGAAGACATCTGACTCTACATCCACAACATTGGCCAGAAAAATCACTAGACTCTTGGAACACTTCGGAAGACAAGCAGCTGACACGGCGGATAGAAAAATATCAAAACTTCCACGGACATCAGAAAAGAAAACAACAAGGGAGACCCGATGTGTCGAAAAGGATTCAGACTAGGCGCCCAGGAGCATCAGCAAGTTTTTTTCCGATATGATAGACCAAGGTACACCCGATGCGTCGGAAGGAATTTTCGGAAATGATCGACAATGAGAATTGGGTGGCTAGAGCACTACGCTTTCGATATGTTGGATAAACTTTCAAAAGTGCATCCGATACATAAGAAAAGACAACTTCTTTTTTGCAAAACTTAAGTCATGAAACCAATCTTGTGAGATATAAGATAGAATTTCCAAGCCTTCTAAAAAACTAAAAGAATAGGGGGGCCCTAAAAATCATTTTTTTTTTTTGGATGATAGTTGCAGCCGCAACAATTGACAACTAACTGGTGAACACAGATCTCTGGACAACCGACTTTTGAACAAAGATTGCTTTAAAGTATCTCGTTAAACAAAATTTACGAGATTTCTTTAAGATGCCTAGATTTTCTAGAATGCGGGATTTATAAACTTTAACATTGATTATGGTCCAATAGGATAGGGGAACCAAGATTTCAAAGTCTCAATAACTCTCATGAGGCCAAGATATGAAGTTCATTTAATTACTTTTTTCTTCAGACTGCTTCCAACTCCGACACCAAAGGATTGTAAAAGGGTGTGAACGGATATATTCGTTTGTTCTTCATTCCCATGCCTTCTGCATTCTTTTGATGTTTTTTTCAAACTTTTTCCCTTTTTAGTCTTCCCGGATTGCTTTCTTCATTTGAAATTTGTTTTAGGTTCTTCCATCCATATTTTCCTTTTGTGTGAGAGATATTTTGCTTTTAGCTCACAGACGGAGAAGAAACTTTGAGCAATCTTATCCAAACTGATTTTATTCAGTATGTCTTTTGATGTATGGTTTCTTTCTAGGATACTTCTCTCTTTTTCTTTTTTGGCTTTCAATTGTGGCATGGGATTATTTAAATACCATACAACTGTTCACCCTGCTTCCTTTCCATGGGTCTTTTGTTGTCAGCTTCCTAGGACAGAATTTAGTGTGGAGTGAATGGAGCCTAAAAATAGTATTCTGGACTTTTCCGACCTTAGTTATTTTACAAGGATTAAACATGACTTCAATGTGTTCAAAATCCATTCAGATAATCTACTAATCTTAGAGGATCATTAAGCATGATATATGTGCAAATAGCAAGAAGTCCTTCAGTCAAAATATTTTCAGTTTATCCATAACTCTAATGAACTCCAAAGCCAAAGGTTGTGCTAGTTTATGGAAAATAAAGTAAAGTAAACAAACTACAAGAAATCAGAAACTAAAAAACCAATATGAAAATGAAGCAGAACTAATCTAAGGAAAACAAGACTGAAACCAATCAAAAGGTTTATTTATGTACAAAGAAAAACCAAACAACATTAAGAAAAATATGGTTTGAGAACTAAACCATTGACTGGCAAGTTCTCTTCCCACTCCTGTAAATCTTGCAATTTATAGGTTGAGGGGCCTAACTTCTCTCTAATCTGAAAAGGGCCTATCCATAATTGGTGAAATTTAGTGTGCTTTCCCTTCTCATCATGCTGGTGATCCCATTTAAGAACCAAATCAACTACTTCGAATTCCTTCTTTCCGCATTTGTGCTTATCAAACCATCTCTTCACTATTTCGTGCTGATGCTTAAACCTCTCTCTAGATTTGGATCTAGACTCCTCTAACTTTAGCAGATTATTGATTCAGATTTGTAGGACCTCATTGTCTGTTCCTCTAGAGGCTTGGGTTAGTTGGGAGGATGGAAACAAAATATTGGGAGGTAGGATGACTTCTTTCCCATAGACTAGAGTATAGGGTGACACACCTAAGGAATTCTTGGGTGTGACTCGATCGACCCAGAGTGCATTAGGCAAAGCTATGTGCCAACTCCTTTGATTTTCTATGACCGTTTTCTTCAAAATCCTAATGAGATTTTTATTTGTAGATACTACTAGACTGTTACCTTGTGGATAGTAGTTAGTAGAATAATGTAACTTAATCCCGTTCTCATTTGCAAATGCACTCAATCTAATAGATTAAAAATAGGAAGCATTATAAAAAACCAGGGAAATTGGAACGCCAAACTTGGTCATAATATGGTCTTGCAATAAGTCCATAACTGCATCTTCATTCACTTTTCGCAATGGAATAGATTCTACCCATCCGGTGAAGTAGTCTGTTGCTGTCAGGATGTACTTGTGCTGCAATGAAGAGTTTTGATTGATTTATCCGATACTATCAATTCCCCACTACTCAAATGGTTCGGAAAGAATGATTGGTTTTAATGGTCTTTCCGCCTTTGCTTGTCTTCCATCGCTCCTTTCAAAAGTATCACATTTCCTAACATGAGCGTGAGAATATTTGAACAGAGTCAGCCAGTAATTCCCAGCTCTCAAAATATTATGTGTTGTAGTATCTCTTGAGAAATGACCTCCAGCAAGTCCATCATGTAGCTCTATAACAACCTTAGCTGCATCTTCACGTTCCAAGCATATGAGAAAAACTCCATCATAGTTTTTTCTAAACGACACTCCATCAATAATCTAATATGAGGTTGAATTTAAGTGTAACGCTCTCCTCTTCTTGGGATTCCAGTGTTTAGGAAAGTATCCTTCTTGAAGATAATGAACTAGGTCCCTGTACCAGGATTCTAGAGCTGTAAATAAAGGACATACATCAGCCATGTGTAACTCAACTTCATTCTCCCAATTGTTATCTTCATTGTCTTGATTCTTAGTCATCAATTTGCAGAGCCCTTGCCCTTTGACTATGGTCACTGGTTTGAATTCTAAGTCGTATTCTTGTAAGGCTGTTACCCAGTTACCTCTTCTTTCTCCTAACTCTTTTTTTTCGAAAAGAGATCGGACTGTCAAGTGTGGAACTATCACTTTGGCGCGGTTCTTTAGTATATATGGTCGAAATTGCTTCACTGCCTTAAATATTGCATAAGATTTCTTATCAACTACGGGGTAATTCAATTCAGCCCCTTGTAGGCCAGTGCTCATAAATGATATGGGGCACATATCTTCCCCTTCTTCTTTTTGCGTAAGCATCGCTGCTAATGAATTGTCTGAAGCAAAAGTGTACAAGATGAAATCTTTTTCAAAATTGGGACTTTTAAGGGATGGTGCATGAGCTATCGATGTTTTGATTTTATTAAATGCACCCTTCTCCGCATCAGTCCACTTGAATTGGACAGTTTTCTTGACCATTTGTTGCAAAGGTTTGACTATTTGAGCAAATTCTGGCACAAACCTTCGTACAAAATTTATTGTCCCCATAAAAGACTGCATACCCTTTTTATTATGGGGTAAAGGGATATGTTCTATTGCTTTAATCCTTTCTGGGCCTATTGAGATCCCTTTCTTCGAAATAATGTGACCCAATAGCTTTCCTTCTATAAAATCGAAAACACATTTCTTAGGGTTTAAATAAAAGCCATACTTTCTACAACGTTTGAAAATTTGTTTTAAATGAAACGCATGTTCTTATCTCTTCTTAGGAAATATCGTGACATCATCCAAATAGACCACTACACTCCAGCCAATCAGACCACGAAAGGCTATATCCATAGCCCTTTTGAAAGTTGCACCAACGTTAATGAGTCCAAAGGGAATTCTTCTATATGCAAAAGTCCCCCACTTGGTTCTGAAAGTGGTCTTCAGTCAATCCACTTCTACTACTAACACTTTGTTATAGCCTGAGAATATGTCTAACAGAGTAAACAACTCAGAACCACCATTTGTAATATTTGTTCCATGGGTGGGACAAGATAATTGTCTTTATCATATGCACGGTTTAAATTTCTAAAATCAACACAAAGTCTGATCTCTCCAGACTTCTTTCGTACTGGCACCAAATTTGAAACCCATTCTGAATGTCTAACCTTGAATGTCTAACTGAGAGCTGGTATTCTAAACTTGTTGTCTAGATCAAACATTTGTTCTAGTGTCCTAACCCCTTTAGGAATAAAATTTCCATTCCGGAGGTTTGCTTGATGTTCTTTATCATCTATTATGTCTCCTTTCAAGGTTTCATCATTCGTTAGACATTCCAAGATTTGTTGATCATCATCAAACACCCTCATATATTTTCTAGAATGGAAAGCCTGAAAAGAAATTCAATTGAACATATATTATTTGTGGGTACCAGCCTTGCAACTGAAGTAGCTAACAAATCAGCTGCTGCATTCTTTAATCTAGGAATTGAAGTGATATTGAATGCATCAAAGTTTGTTAGTAAATCCCATACTTCATTTTGATAAGCCTTCAAATGGAATTTTGTTTCAAACTTGTTTAACAATGATTTCAGAATCTCCATACACTTTTAGATTTTTTACTTTTAATTCCATTGCCTTTTTTAGTACCTAGACTAATGCCTCGTACTCAGTTGTATTATTAGCGCACTCAAATTATAATCTATAGGAAAGGAAATATTTATTATTTTTTTTCAGGATCCATCAGGACACAACCAGCTCCTGATCCTTCCACGGTTTTGGAACCATCAAAATAAAGAATCCAAAACTTATTTTCTACCCCTACTGAATTCCAACTACTATCTACATCTAAGACTAACTCTACTATATTACAATCAATTTTATCATCCCGTGAAAACTAAAGGAGATTGGGATGGGTATCTGATGTGTCATTGGCTTCTTCAACTTGATAATTTCCTGGTTCAAGCTCAAGAAAATAGTTCCCCAAAACAGAGTTAACTGGTTCATTCTTCCCCTCCCACTGTGTTATGTTTTGTTTCATATGAGGCTCCCTCAACACCTTTATCTGATTCTGGCAACCTTTGTAGGGAAACCACAAATGTGACCAATCAAAATCAAAATAACCATCTAGTTTTCCTGACCAGTCCCAGCTCAAAACCAAACCATATACGTCCGGTATGTCTGCCACCACAATATCTATATATTGGAAAACCCTATCATCTATTGACAAACTTATAAAGACATCTTTCATTTCTCCTATCACTTTAACTGTAGTCCTATCTAATTGGACAACTTGTCCTGTAGTTGGCTTGGGTTGACCATTTATCTACTTGCATACTGAAAGAGGCATAACATTCACTAATGCTCCAGAGTCCACCAAACAGTTATGCACATTGTAATTGAAGATTTCAAAAGTAAGTAGGAAAGCTGGTGTTATGTATTTAGAAGTTCCCCCTAGAATTGCTTCACTAATTTCTTCCTCAAACTGGTTACCATCCTAGGTTTTCATTATAGGTGTCTCAAGTGCTTTCAACAACTTTTCCTTTTCTTGGGGTAAGTTGCACATTTCAAACAAAGAAATTTTTGCCTTAGTCTTTTTAATATCTTCTATTATGTCGTATCCCATTTCATGCTCGGTGGAAATCTTCTAGACATTTTCATCTTAGTTTTCTGCAGACTTCTCAGGCATATTTACTATCTTTGGATTCTGACTTGTGATGACAAACTTTGGTATATTAACAGTCTGAGTATTATTTTTTTATTTTCTTCATGTTCTCCTTAAGTTTCTTTATTTTGGGCATTATCGTGTTATCTTCTTTCAATGGGCCCTAACTCCTTGTTGTAACATTTGTTTCTGATATCTTTTCCTCCTCAGTGAAACCTTCATCCTCTATACTAAACAGGGGTGCACAATCCCATAAAGCCAAAGTATCTTCTTCTTATATCTTTGTTGGTTTCTGATCCTTCTCACCTCCATCCACAGTTTCCGTTAACTTGGAATCTAGTAACTGATTCATCACTAAAGCCATAGAATTTATCCATTGTGGGAAGTTTTTTTCAGAATGAGGCTCCTGATGGAATGTACAGAAATTTTCCATCCCTACTTTAGTTCAGTTCATAGCAAAAGGACTATGAGAGGGAGGTTTGGATGTACCACTGTCATCTCTCTTTTTGTAATAAGGTTTGAATTACTTCTTGGCCTCCTTCTCTTTTTCCATATCAATTATTTTATTTGAAAGTTTCTGCACCATTTTGACTACACCATCTAATTCTTGTGACCGCTCATCTTTAGGCTTAGTTAACAACAAAGGATTTCTGTTTCCAAATTTTTTTTCCTTTGATTGTATAGGATATTGGTATATACTTTCCATTTCGGGTTCCACCTTCTCATGTTCCTTATACGTTTCCACTAAGGCGAGCTTAACTGATCTCTTGACAAATATAGCTAGGTCAGGACTGAGAGTTGAAGTGTAATACTCAATTAAGGTGTTCTCAGCAGGTTTTATATCTACATTAAAATTATTCATATAGGCAGAAAACCTCTGAGTGAAATTATGCACATTTTCTTTCTTTTCTTTTTTGAGGGAAAACAACCCCTTCATTAAAGTAGCATGGGTTCTCTAGATTCCATATTTGTTTCTTGAAACAATCTCTCAAAGGTGTTCTGATTTGGGATTGATTTTTCCTGTAGGGAAAAATCCCATGAGGCTGCTTTTCCTTTGAGAGTGTGAGGGAACAATCTGCAGACCACGTCTTCATGCTCTGCTACTTGTAAACCTTCTAAAGCTAGATACAAAAATTGCAAATGATCATCCACAAGAATTCCTTCATTTAGTTCAAACTTGGGCATTGAATTATCAAAATTCTGAGGCATGGCATGTAATGGAGGAGTAAGGTTTAGAGGGGATCTCGCTCTCCAAGCTGGTGGTGGAGGATGTTGATTTGCATTCACATTTGACATGATTCTAAGTGGAGATTGAGGTGGAGACTGGACAGGGGTTAAAAAAGGTGAGTAGTGAGGGGAATCTGGTCCTAACTGATTTAGAGGTTGCACAATCTCCTGCAAGACTATTTCTACCAGATCCTCAAAGTCTTCAACTAACACCAAATCCTCACAGTAAGGACAGTATTTTTTACGAACTTCTCTTCTAGGCATGCACTACTACATTTCGATCCAAAATCCGACGGAAAAATCCGATGGCGCATGGATTTCTCTTTTTAAACTTACCAAAAATCACAAGGATACATTTTTTTTTTGTAAATGTGGGCACAAGCGTTGGTTAAGTGACGACTATTCTCATACCCGTCGGTTAAGTGACGACGCCTTGAATTGGTCAACGATTTAACATGGAAGGCGCTGTCGCATATCCGACGCTTAGGTTCATTTCCTACACAAAGTCATGTAGTTATAGGAGATTCAACCATAATTATTAACCACTTGTTTCACAACTCAAGTTTTAGAGATCCTACTCTCCTTAGACTAGTCCAATGAACGTAATTATTGGAAAAATGATTTGAAACAATATCTTACTATTACGTTTTGAAAAAAAAATACCATGGAAAATTTGTAGGTGAATCTTGCACCTCATTTGGAAAAATAAAAATCAAAGAAAAGGGGGGGGGGGACTAATCTTTAGTCACCTCCCACGAGTCATAATATTTTATCGAAGGTTGAAATGCATAATTGAATTCAAGACAAGTGGCGACCGTAGAGAATTGTGGAGTCGAGCCCTTTAAGATTCACATCAACCATGGCACCTCGCACTTCAAGGATTTGATTTATTTGCAACGGAGATGCGACACCAAAATGGAAGTGGGATTAATTTAGTAATTTAGGTGTCAACTTGATGTATCATGGGGATATTTATTTGTAGAGCTTGGTTATATCTAATGCTGCTTGGATGCTTTGTTTACTTTGTGTTTGTTGTTTAGGGCTCGTCTTTGTTGCTAGCTGAATACTAACTGTAGAGGACCCTTCCCTTTCTCAATCTGCATCAGATACCTTGGGTTTGATGATGCGTTGGGCATTTCAAAGGAATTTTCAATCATTATAGAGGATCCTTGGTTTTGGGCCAATGATATGGAGAACCACATTCACCTAAATAAACATGATATTTGTGAAGTTTCAGACTTGTGAAGAGGGGTTTGTCATTGTGAGCGACATGCAAAAGGAATGCAAGAATGTCATGGCCTATTAATAATGATATTAGAGAAATGGAGGAAGAATCGAGAGAGAGGCCAAGATGATGAAAAATACTCATGGAACTAGTGAATGGAGGAAGTGGAATCCCAATTGGAAAGCTTGAAATCAAGACATTAGAGGACACCCATTATAGGAAAAGATAACAACATTAGGCTTGAATAAGTGGAAGAGAAGTCCAAAGGGCTACTGGAGACAGTGGAGTAGTTGGAAGCATAAAGGAAACTGGCAAGGGAAGTGACACATTTGAACTCTCCTCCTTTACATTCCAATGGATTCTATGGGCCAAAGTTGTGGAGAGAAATGGAGGAGGTAATAGTATAACAAGTGGCACATCGTGATCTAATCAACAAAGGAGGCCCATACCTCCAAGTTTGGTGGAAAGACCTCTCATGAGCAAACTCCTCCTCGAATTCCAATGTTAATACATGGTTTACATATATGTTTGGTTAGTAGGATAGTTTGTAAAGCACTTCACATACCATTTGAAATATAGTAGATATAGTACAATTAAATTGATTAACAATAGATAAGGTATCAATAAATTAGTTAAGACAAGTAGAAGGTCACACTATTTATTGAATTATTTTTGAAACAATAAAAAACATTTACTAGTTTTGTATTATTATGTTTTTTTTCAAACATGACAAAGCTTATCATAACTTCTCTTACGAGATACCTTACATCCAAAGAAGAATATAGATCATGAACCTTCAATATTATATTATCAATTTAGATAATTATTTTAGTACTTTTTTCTCCATACAAATACACCATTCTCTATGAAAATAAGAAAATTAATCTTTTATCGACCAATAGTGCTTCCCACCAAAATTCATCCACAAGAAGTTAGCCCTAGTAATATCAGGGTTTTGTCATCAGGTTGCTACGCCTCTAGTCACAATATCGACAACCCTCACCAGGATCTCCCTTGAAATTATGCTTCAATGGCGTTATGAATCTTCCTCAATCAGTTTATTGAACGTCCTTTCAAACAATTGGCTGAGTTTAATATTGAGGATGAAAGTTCAGGGGAGGACAACTCTGATGAAGATTGGGGTAAAAATGTGAAGAATGTGGTTGGTGTCAATGACAATTAGGGTGAAGAAAATGAGAGTTTCAAAGAAGAAGAATCGGTGGAACGAAAACGCAAGAGAAAACTTGTAACTACCCAGAAGGGAGATTCTCGCAGAAAAAGGTTTAGGAATAAAACTGATGGCAAGTCTCCTAGTTGTCAGTTAAAATTAGACAGCCCTGGCAACAAATTGCAAGGGGAAGTGAAATCAATTACTCTCACTTCCTGTAATCCTGTTGACTCAATGCAGGAGAATACAAATTGCATGAAACCTTTGAGGCAGGATGATGGCAACAGTATCTGTGAAAAGCTGAAGTCTGTACAAGGTAATGTCACCTTTATTCCCTTGTCCAATGTATTTTGCGTTTCATTTATTTCTTACAAATTATTTTAAAAATGAGCAGGGTTTGCCATTTTTCCCATTGAAAGTCTGTTGATAAGTTAACACAAAATTAAGATTGTTATGATGTAGTAGGCATTTATTACATTTACCAGGCATACGAAAATGTTCATTTTCTTGTTTGAATTTGCTACGAGCAGCATGCTCCAAGTACTGCTTGGGATTTGCACCCATCCTCGTACCTTTTTGAATTTCCATGAGCATGGCTCAGACCACAGTTAGGACAGAACCCTGGTGGATGGCTTAAATTTTTTCAACCTTACCAATGAAACAAAAAGCCCTATTGTTGGTCAAAGGAAAATGTTTTTACTTGAACACATGCTGCTTAAACGGTTCTTCAATTACAAAAAAAATGCCTTTGATGGATAATTTTGCTTGCAAGGATTGAGTCATTTCTTGAATATTTTCCTACGCAAAGTTCCAGCACACATAAATTGCCATACAAAATTCATGTTTTATTCCTTTTGTGATAAGATTTGGCTTGAAGGTGTTAGTATAGTTGAATGCTTAGGTTGCAA
>LPNX010202912.1:0-12346 GCA_001517045.1 Pseudotsuga menziesii
CTTTTGTAGCTGCACAAAGTCTTCTTCTCAGGTTAGCTCTGATACCATGTTCGATTTTTATCATTCAAGCCTAGCATTATCTTAGGATATTTAAATGAGAGAATAACATGCATAGAAATAAACACAAGAGACAAGAGACACAAAGAATTTTCCTCGAGGAAACCATAAAGGAGAAAACCCCGCAACTTCCTCATAGATAGAATGAGCACCAATAGTAGTAGTAAAACCTGAAAACATAAAGATGATCTCCACAGCTTCTGTCTCTCTCTCTCACAATGAGAGAGCTTCTCCTCTCTCACTCATGTGCCCCAATGAGTGAATGTGTGTGTGATAAATAGAGAGCCTCACTCTCTATTTATATTCTTTCGTTCACTTGAAACCCACTCCAACATGTCAGACTCACTTAACAATTACTTACTAGAGATGACATCTCTAGGAGTGTCTAATAACCCTAGTGCCCCACAACTTGTGGGGAATTTTCCCTCTGCTCAACAAGGAGGGTTAACCTTGACTTAGATGGTGGGGACTATTTCCCTAACTTAAAATGACTCACCTAGGCTCGACTTCACTAGGATAGTCTAATAACCCTAGGGCCCCACAATTGCGGGGACTTTAACCCTTGACCAATACGAGGGTTACCCACAATGAATTGACATGACTTGTTTACATTATAGAAAATTCCTAATTGGAACATGGGGGAATGACATGACTCAATTACATTATAGACACATTGCGAAATAAACATCGGGATACAATACATAAGATATACGGATGAATACATTTCGAAGTTACAAATACATCAACAACATATACATAAACGAAAATACAATACCACATACAAATTGGGAACACATTCACAAAAGGCATAATTCCAATGCATCCAATCTCCCTTCACATCCAGAAACTCAAACCAAAATCCCCCTATCGAGAGTGAGTCACATATATAATAGATTCCCAATGGGAAAAAACCATCGATCAAAGATTGAATTCTCCTAAAGTGTAGACGTTATGACATGGCCCCAAAATTTGGAGATGCATCATAGGTCTCTTCCTGTAGGTATGCAATGTGTTTAGGATAGGCATGAATCAAAATGCATGCATGACCCTCTTTAAATCAAACATGTAGACAGAAACCAAAATTCCCCAAGAATGCATCTAGACAAGGCAGGCCAAAACACCAAACGTATTGCACATTGTATCAACAATAAGCATATCAAGTGTATCCATGGGATGTATGGGAGGCCCACGCTCCCCATCATCTATATGGTAATGTATTAAGAAGATATATTAGATATTAGTATAAATAATGAGTAGCATTTATTGTGCTTGTTTTGGCCTCATCAATGAGGTCCCTTTGTAATTGTTATGAAAATGCATCCAGCCTCCTAATGAAGCATTCAAATTTTCTTGTGCCACTCTAGTGTCTTACATGTTTTAAGGTTTTATGAATATTGTTTTGGTTCTGAGTGTTCTTTTAGGTTTCTCCATTGAGAGGTGAGGCTCTCCTATCCTCACCTTCAATCTTTGCTACTAGATCTCACCGTGAATAGCAAATCAATTGGAATCATAGTAGTTCACTCCTAGACCTAGATTTTAATTAATTTATTTTTCTTGCTTTCGGTATCTAATGCTCATTTTTCTTAAAACCTATTTCCTATAGCTCTCTGTTTATTTTTTTTCTGCTTCTAGTTTTTTCTTCCAATTTTCCATCGCACCCCTCCCCGTGGCTATGATATGGCCCTAATGCTAATTTTGCAAACCATTAATAGCTAAAGAATTTACTGTCCTCTAATCCCCATTTTCTGCAGACCATTTTCATCGCTCCACGCATTCCCTCCTTCCAACACACTGCCAAGATTTTCTCCACTTTTTTGTTGCTTTTAGGCATGCTTCTACTAACATGCCCTCCATCATTTCCGCCTCCACCATTTTTCATCTTGTCTCCATCATCTTCTCTCCATCATTTGCTCTCCATCATCTACGCCTCCATCATCGCTACGAATACCTTTCCACCCCATATCCTTGTCCATTATTGCATATCCTCCATCTCTGTTGCGCCTACCCTCCAACACACTCACCCGCAAGAGTCTTACCCCTCTCGTTGATGAACACGGCCTCATCCTGCCGCTCATCCCCCATATGAAGCAGCAGCGTTGTTCATTTTTTGGTGTGTGAGAGTTGAAGACTCCCTTTAGTGAAAACCCTAATCCCGTGAAGACTTTGTGAAGCATGTGAAAAATTTTGGATTTGTATTTCTCTCTGCAACTGTGCAAAGTGCAAATTAGTTTGCTGATTGGGTCACCAAGGTACATCAATAGCCTTGTCAAATTATTTGTTTTCCCAATCCCCTCATTTCCCATTCCATCCAACTCATGTTGAAAAGGGGAAATGGTCATTTAATCTTAAAGGGGGTCGTGAGTGTAAATAAATGATACCTTTATTTGTGTGGGAAGTTGTCAGTATTTGTAACACTCAGGAAGTTGCAGCAGATGTCATTTAAGTGGAATACCATCCATATTTTGATTTGAAGGTGCTAAAGAAAATCTCCACTGAATAACTAAATTTCTCCATATGATATTCCATTCTGTATTCCATTTTCATGGTCTTCTTTGCAATCCTCATATTTATGTTCCTTAGTTCAGTTGAGAAATCCAGTACAAAATTCTTTTCCTCGTTGTTGTATACTGTGTGACTAGCATTTGCCCCTCCCTGACAATGCACCATAATATCATAGCGTTGTGTTAAAATGTCAACAATATTTCCCTTTCCTTCATCACCCCATTGAGTTCCTATCACTATACATACTTGACTCAGGGATCTAACAAGATCTTCCATTTTCTCTCTCTCCTCAATAGACTCGGTCTCCACAATGTAGGCATTGCATTTTATCCTTCTACTCTATTGCGAAAACCCTAAATCCACTTCATCTACACAAACAACTCCACCATAAGGCATACCTTATGCATCATGTGAAGTGCATTTCTTATCAAAGGTAATTTTATCACTATCTTTTATCAGCTAAATTTCATAGGAGTTTGGAATGGCAAGTTGACTCACACTAATCTCAATCACATTTCTTCTATCAGCAGAAATTTAGTCATTGGCAATGACAACTTGAGGAAATATGAAAATGAGGTTATCCCTCTTGTTTGTATCATAGTAGCTAATTTTGATAGTCTATGGATATTCCTCAGCCTTTGGGCCCATGGGAATGATGCACACTAACAAATTGGTAGTTTTGCTATGCACATCTCAATTCAGGTTCAATTATTGGCACATGGCTAGCACATTGTCTCTATATCAGACTATAAAAAGGATAGGGATACCTAATAACACTATAATACTCAGGATGGGAGATGATATGGCATGCAAATCTAGAAATAGCTATCCTTCTCAAGTGTTCAACAATGAGAACCATCAACTTAATCTATATTGCGATAACGTTGAGGTAGATTACAGAGGATATGAGGTGACTGTTGAAAAATTCTTGCATGTTTTGACTGGGTGACATCATCTTGTTGTTCCTTATTCAAAGTGCCTCTTGAGTGATGAAGGTAGTCACATTATTCTTTATATGACAGGACATGAGGGTGACTATTTTCTCAAATTTCAGGATTCTGAAAAGATTCAGATCGATGATCTAGCTGATACAATTGAACAAATGTTAGAGAAATGCGGATATAAGGAGTTGCTGATACTTTCCAAGCTCTAACACTATATTCATAGCTTTACTCTCCTGGTGTGTTGGCAATTGGGAGCAATTTGAAGGATGAAAACTCCTATTCTCATCACCTTGATTCTGATGTTGGTGTATTTGTATTGGATCATTTTACTATTTACACCGTGGCTTTTTTCAAGAAATTGGACATGTATGACAGCTCATCACTAAACAGTCAGTTTCAGTCTTACAATCCAAAATTACTGATGTCAAATACATATTATCGACTTGATTTGTATCCTCGATCTTTAGACAAGGTACCAGTTCCAAATTTCATTGGATCAGTGATGGAAATAATTCATACCGACTCTACATATAGCTTGTTTACAGGAAAAAATGTTAAAAAATTAGTTGTCTCCTCAGTTCATAGTTCTCCAGTTGATCAGATTAAAATTTCCAGATCCTCACCTGCTGAGGTTGACTTCAATGACACAATCACCAAATATTTACAAGCTGAACATAATATGTTTATCCACTTGTGGCATCATCTGGAACCTTCTCTATATGAGCTTGGAGACACTGATATGCAAGTTCAATGTGGTGTTCTCAGACTTCTATTTATTTCTATAACATCCTCATGGGCTTTTCTACTAAAATTTGTAGGACTATTAATTACATCGCTTTGTACAACAAAATCATGTTTGTACACCAACCTTTCCTTCTTTTGAATGCAACCATCCATCATTCCTATTAGTATTTTACAACAGTACCTCATGGCTCTTCAAGGACTATTTTCCAAGACATGTTGGGTTCCGTGTGCCTCCACAGCAGTTAGAAATGCTTAGCCCCATAGTAGCAAAAACTATCGATCACCAGCGAGAAGCACTCTCTAACAAAGCCATCTTCAACATGGCATATTCGAAAATTGACAGAAGTTCATTTTGCATTCTCGAGCAAGCCATATTCAACATGGCATGAGATTCCACAACCTTTCCATAGGGATCCATTCCCCTTAGTCCAAGCCCAGCAGTGATCTCGCATTTTTTGTCTAGATTTACTTTGCAGTAGTACTAGTTCTATTTTCAGTGGGTTCTCTTTCAATTCAATTTTTGTAGTACTCTACAACACTTTGCATAGTTTTGTTCCATTTTTCTTATTTGCACAATCCTCCAGCAGTACTCTACAAAATTTTATTTGCAGAGAAGACCTTCATGGAGTGCGAGGTAGCTAAAATATTTTTGTATCAATCCAAATCATACCCTTGTGAGGGTTTCAGTATCAGTTCATTTGTGAGTGGATACACAGGTCTCCTAGCCCCAAGGGTGCATAGATATCCACCACCAAGATAGCAGGTTCATAGATCTAAATCAATATAGATCTCTCCCTCTAGTTTATTCACAGCAAGATGATGAAAAACAATGATATGCGAATCCCCACCTGCTCCCATCTTGCAAGAGAAGAGGTTCACACATCTAAAAACATATAGATCTCTCCCTCTAGTTTATTTACAATAAAGATGACAAGAGTAGCATCATGGGTATCCCCCACCTGCTCGCATCTTATACCATCTACACACCGTCGAGATCTTCATCAAATTGAAACAAATCTCAGCACCTCTTCAACCTTTGGCATCTCCTCTTTGCAAGCATGGCTTCCAACTTAAATCGGGAGGCAGGAAAGTAGGGATGATTTCCACTTAAATCGGGAGGAATGGGATATATGGGAGGCCCACACTCCCCATTATGTATTCTACAATGTATTAAGTATATATATTAGATATTAGTATAAATAATGAGCAGCATTTATTGTTCTCGTTTTGGACTCATCAATGAGGTCCCTTTGTAATTGTTATAAAAAGGCATCTGGCCTCCTAATGAAGCATTCAACTTTTCTTGTGCCACTCTAGTGTCTTACATGGTTTAAGGTTTTCTAAATATTGTTTTGGTTCTGAGTGTTCTTTTAGGTTTCTCCATTGAGAGGTGAGGCTCTCCTGGCCACACCTTCAATCGTTGCAACCAGATCTTGCCAAGAATGACAGATCAATCCATACCGGCAATCATAAATAAGAAAAATTTAGATACAAATATCTACTCCAATATGGAATCAGAAAGAAAGAAGCAATTATTCAGCATAAATGAAAACACAAGAATCCATTCTTCATTAGTGATCAATAACGCATGGAGAAATTTTTCAGTAGAGGTAAGAAAACACGCAGCAAAAGCTCCTTCATGGGGTATTCCTCTCCCCAACACAACCATCCTCCACATCTAAAAGGCATACAAGAATGAAAACTCCTACATGCCATGCCCGTGCCCCCCCTGAAGAGAAATGGTAATGCCATTAAATAACCCACGAAGCAAATGATTACCCAAATGGTGCGCAGAGAATCGAGTAAGTATTTGCACTAAAAATGTCGTTGTTTTTGCCGAGGTAGTCTCCCTATTTCTGGAGGTGTAGTAATGAATTAGAGGCATGCACCATCCCAACACTATATTTTAGTAAAATACCACTTCAAATTTCTCTTACTGCAGTAACATTCAATTTTTTTTTACTCTATAATTAAATTCTATTTTGGGATTGTAAATACTTTCGATGTAATTCCCCCTAAATTAATAACGGTAAGATTTCTATTTATAGAGTTATTCCTCCCTTGATTCTAAAGAAATCTCTCTCTTGAAATGAGAGTGAAATTTTATATTATCGTAAATATATAAATATTAAGGCCCAAACTTTTATGTGCCTTTCCCATAGTTAATTTTCCAATACTTATGCATAAATCCCCTATAAGAACCTTTGTTCAAGTATTTATAACTCCTTTTTAGTCATTAATTTATTCATAAGGGAATGTTTAATATATGAATATATACTTATCCATGTATTAAAATACCTTATTGGCACTTTTGTGTAGATCACTTTTAGTGGAAAAAATATCCTTGACGGTAATTTTCTTCAAGAGGAGCTTTCAACTTCTTAATTAAAAATTATAGGGATGTCTTCTTGGAACTTAATAGCATAAACAAGTATTCGAAAATTAATGAAAATGTCCTTTCTTTGATACCAAACGAGGAACATACTGACCCAAAACTTGTTAGTGGAGAAATCAACCTATTTGTGAGTTACTTCATCTTAGGATGACCTCCTATACCTCAGTGCCATTAGGTGTGAAAATGGTAAATTTTTCACTTCACTGCTACTACAAAAAGAATCAATCCTATTAGTGTCAGATGAAACATGTTCAATCCAATTCGATAAGGTCAATCTGTACACATGGAAAAATAGTCATTCGACGACTTACATCCGTTCTCGTCGTCAGAAAATCAATCATGAAAAATACATTCCATTTACTACTACCTATGGCTTGGAATAGCTATCCTTAGGACTGGTAAATGATGAAAATTCCGCTTGTAAGTCATTCATCGAAACATCATGAATCAAGACTAAGTTTAAAGTTTATCCTTGCAATCCTATCATTGAAAAATACTTGAGATGCTTCATTAAGAAAGAATACTAAAAATCCAACCGAGGTTTTTGTTGTAACTATGTACTACTAAGGAGATTTCTATTTTTCAAGTACCTTAAATCTTACTTATCCTTATTAAAGTAACAACTAAGTAATACGTTCCCCTTCACTGCAACTCAACATATAAGGTATTACAATTTATGTGTATCTCAGAGAAAGACTTCTGTTCAAAACATAGAAGGGGGCAGACATACACATTACAGTAATTGGTACTTTATGTGAATTCTAAAGGACTTGAAATCGGAATATCCATCATGTTGCAAACTATTCTTAAAGTGTTAAATCACGATGCATAAACAATCCTTCTTAACATCATGAATTTCAACATATATGAGCAATCTTTCTTAACATCATGAACATATATGAGCAATATTATTTAATGAAAATCAATAAAACACAAAACACAAGAACCAATCACACAGAGAAAATGATGTACGTGGTTCACCCCAAACTTGGGGTTACATCCATCAATCCTTAGCGTCATGTAATATTATTTTCCAAAAGGGCTGTTACAATCTGCAACAACTCTGTTGCTTGGATGTCTTTGGTTTAAAATTCAAGTACTCCTCAAAGAGTATTTCATTATCCCTACCACTAGATTCAATGAACAATCCTTTCAAACAGAAGCTAGACTTACCTCTCATACAAGCTAATTATTAATCTTGGCTTTATGCCGCATACCCATGTGGACAAAGTTAGTTCTATGTTCAAAACTAACTCATCCTCATAAACCCGTATGCAATTCCAGATACTATAATCGAAGTCCTATTGCTCCTTATTTACTTTTAGTAAAAAACCTTAGTGTGACAAATTCATCCTTATATCTATTTTCAAATCATTAATATAGATAGCCGTCTTTATATCTATGTTCAATATTACCAAGGCCAGTCGCAGACTTTATAAGGATTTTATTAAGTCAAACACCTACGTTCACTGTCATCAAGACTATCAGTAGTCTTTAAGTAAATTTTAATAAAATAAATAAGTGTCTTATAACTATGATTAATCATATCAAGGCGAGTCGCGGACTTTATAAGGATTTTAATATTTCACTATCATTAAGACTATTAGCAATCTTTAAGTAAATTTTAATAAAACAAATAGCTATCTAATAACTATGATTAATCATATCAAGGCAAGTCGCAGATTTTATAAGCATTTTATTATTTCACCGTCGTCAAGACTATCAGCAATCTTTAAGTAAATTTTAATAAAGCAAATAGGTGTCTAATAACTATGATTAATCATATCAAGGTGAGTCGCAGATTTTATAAGCATCTTATTAAAAGAAAAACGCCCACGTTCACTATTATTAAGGCATATTGTAATTTCTTGTTCATCATTATTAAGTTAACTACCCAAACCCAAACGTACAGTAGTGTTCAAAGCCATGGCCCAGCCAAAAAGGAATCACAGTTCAGAGTGAAAGCTCTAGAAAGCGACGGCCCAAATGAGAAAACATCATGGTGCTTGTAGCTCATGATTACGATCAGACCGATTCAGTCAATCACGAGGTGAAATGGGAGGATGTTTTAATTAAATCATGGATACAAGATGAAGGACGCCATGCACCCAACCTCTCAACTACCATGAATGTAAATGAGAATGTTCTTCTTGTGAGAAATTAAGTCATTACCACTCTAATTGACAACAAAATTAACACAATATCTGATACACCTGGATGGATAGAAATTAGATAGGTTAAAATACAGATTCATGTTGGTTGGATAAACATGAGGCCGCGTCTAGCATAAGGAAGTCAAGGCTTCATCTAGGATTAGTATACAAGTCACGGCCCAGCTCAAGCACAGATCACAGCTCGGTTAAGCAGCAGCACAAGTTATAAATCAACCCAGTAGCATACAGGGGGTCATGGCCCTCATCTAATAGCTAGCGGGAGGTCACGGATCAAGCCGGGTAGCAACACAAGGTCATCTCTCAAGCTAGACAGTCATGTAAATTCATAGCTAAAAGTGTCTACAACACACTAGCAGATAGAGTAAAAATAAAGAAAGGGTCATGGCTTAACCTGGACAAGGTTCATGCTCTGACTGGGCATAACCTTCAAACAAACAAAAAGTCGTAAGGAAACCATAAGTGCATGCTGAATCTTCCATATGATATGCTGGGTTTTGCGCCTTAGCTAGGTGTAGCTTTAAAGCTTAACAAAGGCATATAAAAAACAATGCATATGCTAAGATAACAAATTGGACTATCCAATGAAAAATAGAAAGCTGAAGCAAAATTTAAATTGCATATACCAAGGATGCCCGTGCCTCCGAGTATTCGATCAATTGATGAGTCGCCTCTGAGGATCTGCCATGCCCTATCTATACTCCAAACAATGCTACAGAATCCAACACTTGCCCAACCTTTTCCAAAATCCCCGTCGTGTCTCCCTTCCCCCTCGTGTCTACTTATTTCAATAAGGCCATCCTCTCCCACTTACCCCGAACATGATTGCTAAACAAAGAATTTGGCCGTTGCGAATTGTTGGGAGGATTTTAGGCTGAGATTTACCAAGATTATGGAAACCATTTGTGCCCTAAACATTGGCCATGGATGTTAGGGTTCAGGGAGGATTTATTTCCCTCATTCAAGCTGAACTTCTCCTTCAATTAAGCCCAGATTTAAAGCATGGAAAGAAAGAGGATCTTAATTAAAAATTCATGTTATTATTTTTTTAACTGAAACAATTAATCCTTCCTTTCCCTATAATAATTATTCATTCATTCCATTTTAATAAGAATATGTGACCTATCATTGTTTTCCTTTTTCTTATGATATACTGATTCATGTCAACAGAGTTAATCCGTCTTCATTATCTCTAGAAAGAATTAATCCATCCCTTAGATTTTATAGTAATAATAATTCATGTACTCTTTATAAAAGGGATTAATGTCTAAGGGACTTAATACTTTATGTCTCTTTTTATAAAGAATTAATCTATCCTTTTCCTTTAATACATGGATAGTTATTATTATAAATGTATGAGCACATATATTTATAATTCTTTTAACCTTATTTTTTTTTCTTCCGATTCCTTAGTGGAATCCGTCCACTCTCCTAGTTCTTGTCGCGCCCTTGCATTATTAAATTTTTGCCTAGAAAATTTTAGCAAGGGACTAGGGTTTTTCACTTATGTTTTCATCTTTCGGGTTGCGTACTGAAGAAAGCATTATGGCTCCCAAACCATTCATCATGCAACCTAGTGGATTTGGTCGTCTGTTGTTTAAGTCGTGTCCCAGTCTCGCGTATCCCAAGTATATAGCTTTGGAAATCACATATAGGGTTCTGCTATTGGGGCCTTGGCCTTAAGCTCCTCACCAGAGAACAAATACATTCATAAGTTACAAATATTCAAAGGCAGTTTGACAGGGATGTTACATCCTTGCCCCCTTAAGATAACGTCGTCCTCAATGTTCCAGCATTTTCTTTGACCAACTTTCCCTTTTTCTTCGTCATCTTTTCTTCTTTTAATCTCTTCGTTTTGAATCCCAGAAGATCCTTCGGTACTTCTCAAGTCCCCGTTGTTCAAGACCTGCAATTTCCTGCAACAAGTTTGGTCTCCCCAAAATTTATTTAGTAGACTTACGTCATGAATTTATAATTCATCTTAAAAACATAGGCAAAAGCTCTCTGTGCAACATCACAGTTACAATTTATGGAGTTCTTTCTATATTTTTACTGGTATCATGATACCCAATTATTTCCATAATGCAATTAATTCATCAATAAAAACATGATTACTATCCTTTGGGTGTCAGTTTTTATCACATTACACATTAAGCATGTAATAGTTTAATTACTCAGAATTTTGTTTAATCATTTTACGTTCGTTATGTTTTCCAAAATCCCTTGAGTTTCCTTTTCCATTCTTGTGTGGACTTACAACAATTTTCTGAGGTTACTCTCTCTTTTAACCACTATTTAAAATTTTTCCCCTCAGTGACATCAAACAGCATCCTGTCTTCCAGATGTCCAATTTTTGCCTAGGTCTTTTGCTACATCGTATTCCTAACACCAATGTGCCCACGCAACAATCACTTGCCTAACACCATTGTGCTCTTGCAGCATATATGCCTAACACCAGTGTGCTCCTGTGGCAATCACTTGCCTTACAACACGGTGCTCCTGTAGCATCCAAAGTTTTTCCTTGTTCATATTAGTATAAATTTTAACCTTACTTATTGCAACGCACACTCCTTGGTGCTTTCATGACTTTACTCTTATTGTCCCGATGCATGAATGGGCTACATGGTCAGTCAAATCATTCATTGATAAACCATAATTTCATTAATTAATCATGAGCATAATTTGCAGCAATTTTACCACCATTTATGAGTCATACCACCCCGTGAATCATCCAAAATAACTCATTACTTGTTTCTAAGCCATCGAGCGCAATCTTGTATATGAAAGTGGATTTATATACCATAGTGTACGTGGATCATGACCACAGTTATACTTGGGGTAAACTTCTGTAATTTCAGTATATAAACATCATAATCCACAGTCAATCCTTGGTTTATAAAACCTTGAAATTCGACAATAAGTAAAATCATCACTCATTTCTAAACTCATGATTTAAACTAGTGAATATTTTTACTAGCCGTCAATACCGGCTGATAGAATTCCTTGCATAACCCTGCACTATTAGTATATCATTTTCAAATACTAATAGCAATCATAAATCTCTACTCATATATCTTGGGATAGTTACGAGTGAAGGGACACTTCAATCTTATGTGACAATAATGAGTGATAAGTTTAGAGAGGTAAGAATATTAAGCGATAACTAGTTCTATCTGCCTATTAGTATCTTTTTAGAGGAACAGTATAAATATCAACAGGACTCATGTAATGTCCCTCTTAGCCCTTAATGCCAATATGTGCGGAAAAAAGGCGAAAGATTTTGTTTTTATTTACTATAAAGAGGGACAACCTACCAACAGTAAACTTTACCAGAGATTTTATATCCAAAGTGTCAACCATGTGCATGGAAACAATCATTTAAGAATAATTTACAACATGTCATCTTCATAATGCCTCAAAAATGACTTGCTAAGCAATCCACAAAATAGTAATTTAACAGTGACAATTTTATCATCTTTTACAGTATCACATGTACAGAAAATTCCTTGAAGAATGTTAGTCTAATACCTGTA
>LPNX010202915.1:3490-53553 GCA_001517045.1 Pseudotsuga menziesii
CTACTGAGAATAATATAATCTGTTCATGTTATCAGTTCTTGTCTCTTGCATCTGTGTATATTGTTGTATGTATTATTGGTAACCTTATGTGATATTAGAGATTACAACAGTCTACACTGATAAATCCATCCTAAATATTGGAACATGAGATGGAAAAATAAAGTAAAAGGATATGAAGCATCAAAAGTTTAGATTCACGGCAAGCAAGATCAAGGGATGCGAAAGATTCCATGGAGAGTAGGTGCGAGGAACAAGTTGGTTTTGTGATTTGAAAAAGTCCATTAAATAAGTGCCAAGTTGGAGCAACGAGATGGATCCCGAGATAGATCGACGGCTCTAGAATGTTTCGCACGGTGTATAAGCTAGACCTATGAAACATTTCCATATTGTGGAGGATTTTAAAGGAAGAAAGGATCAAACAATCCAGGTAAAAATGGAGATAGATGTGCGGCCGTAGCTGATTCCACGATCCAAACTAGCACGGTCTGATCCTGAATTTCGATATGTGAAAATATGTAAAGCCCGCGGAGATCGACGTTTTCAAAGAGAGACCGATCTTGATCGATGGATAGGAAAACTTCCACGGTCGAAAGTTGATCACCCGATCGAAGGAAAGACGGTTAGTGGAATGTAAAAACTATCAGAGATAGACGGTCCTGATGAGGATGCTTTAGAGATCGATGGTGGATATTGATCCCCCTAAATCAGGCTACACTTGTTGATAGTATTGATATTTTAACATGAATAACCTGCGTAGCAAAGGCTTGGATTACAAAGAAGAGGCTCTACGGTGCATATTATATGGAGGCACACAAGGGTTAGGATGTATATAAAACTATAAAAGTGTCTGTGTGAAGCTGAAAAGGGTTTGTATTTTCGGAGCCTCAAGATTGGTGAATACGCTGACTAAATACATATTTTCAAGCACTGTCAAACCAGAGAACTATGCTAAGCGATGCCGTAAGTGCCCTAACACTTCGTCAATACTTTTGAAAATGGATAGACTAGAAGAGATAGAGGTAGTAGAAGTGGGAGATCATGAAGAATTATGGATTAGTAGCAGGAAGGAGGAAGAAGGCCTCGTAGATGAAAATGCAGAAATATTTGATACCATTTTGTTGAACGAAGTAGTTGGAAGGGTGAAAGGTAAATTGGAAGTTCTTAAGGACCAAGGTAGAGATACCTATGGTGTTTTCAGATCATTTTTCCATTTCTTTTCTATTAACCAGACCGCCCATTGCCTCGAGTTTTTCTAATGGTGTGCAGACAACTTTTTGGCCACCGAAGGAGTCATCATGAATAGGTACAAATAAAAAATCCTTTGCCCAGTTCAAGTCCTTGACATCCGTAAAGTCCTCCATGTCCCCGAATAATTTGTCCACACTTCCTAGGAATACGAAGAAGAAAACATTGTATAGTTTTTTCGATAATCCCCAGTCAAAAGCAAGGAAGCCTTCATGAAGTATTGTTCACTACCCAATGTTGAAGTTATCACCTTGTCTTACCCTATTGACCTAAGTCTGTTTAATGAAGAAACCCAGTGGTGCATAGCCCTAGCCAGTTAGTTCCCAGGTTTAGATACAGATGGCTATGTCACGGAGTCATTATTGAGTCTATTGTTTGTCTTGAGTACCTTTCCGGTCGAACCTGAAATCCTCGGGCATTCATTTCAGTCCTACCATTTTAAGTTTCATGAGTTCCTAGCTGAGAACATTCGATCTCAGTTAGCTAATTTCCATGTCACCGAAATGTTTAGATTTCAATCCTTTTTATTGACGATGTTATTATCTTACAATGAAGATCATTCACAGGCACGAGGGTCAATAATCATTGACGACATGACGAATAATTATTGTGAAGTATTGAACTCTTTGATGGCAAAGATATATGAAATTTTCTTCCAAGAAAAATTGGCCAGGGTGTTTCCTAAGATGAGGGAAATACTATATCTATCTCCTAGTAAGAGGATAGGAGATTGGTTTTTTACCGAATCTGAAACAGTTATAAGACTGTACGTCTTTGTGCATCAACGATACATCCTTCCTGACTATTTGACAGCTAGGATTTTTGCACTAGAGTTGATCAGGCGAAAGCTCACTGTTGAAGAAGAACATATTTTGAGTTTTAGGAAAAGTCCAGGAATAAATTTTCCCTGGAAGGTGGGGCCATACACAGTCAAAAGCAGAGCTATGCTACTACAGGTCGACAATCTACCCAAGAGCATAGGATTCCTTTTGGGACAAGCTATAAATTATGACCCAAACCAGGTGATTTTGAAAAGGAGGCAGGATAATAAGAATAAGCATTTCAAGCACACTGAAATAGTTGGACTCAGGGAAGTTTTGAATTCAGATGATTATCCTACTCTCACCACAAAGGAGGTCAGCATGGAACAAAACTCTTCCTCATCCCTGCTTGGAGAAAATTCCTCCCCAATGGACCTGTCAAACATAATTACAATGGATGGAGATGTTTCTCTATTGGTGAGTTTTTTGGAGAATACTAAGAAGAGATACCATGCAAAACCCATGGATACTGATGATATAGACACTGCCAGTAGGCCAAAAAAGCATAGAGTGGAACCAGAACAACAAATAGTGTCAGTAAAGAGAAGTGGTCTGAGAGCCCAGATGGGGATGAATAGTGGAAAGTGAAAACAAAACCAAGAAAAACCCATAATAGCTAGGTTAGTACTGTAGGAGTATATATTTGATGGGAAGACCCCATGCAAATATGCTTCTAAATAATATTTTCTAAACACTTATAGAGAGACGACCGATAAAACCTTCGATGAGACAGTGAGGTTGTATGATGAAATAAGGCAGTTTCTTGGGCCAAGTGTAGCATTGAATACTATGAGAGATCATACTACAGACACCCTAAGTCTGGCCATGTCAATGAGTAATAAAGTGTCAGAGGTCAGTGTGAACCTAGGAAAGGTTCCTACTCTGGATATCATCCAGCTTAATAGAGAAACAAGGGATATCCTTAATACTAAACTGCTAAAAGCCACTTTACATAAGTCCAAGTTGGATTTTAGTAAAACAAAGACTCGAGATCTATTGAGGAAAGTGAGAGTTGAAAACAAGGCTCTAAAGGTCCAATTTCAAAAGTTACAAGATGAATCAGTAAAAATGGATGGGCAAGCAGATAAGGGAGCATTGGCTCACAAGCTGCTGAATGAGAAAGAAAAATAAATCCAAGTGCTTAAAAAGAAGTTAAAAATTCCTTCTACCCATCTCATTCATACCTCTGACTTGACAGAGTTTGAGAAGGAAAAGGAGGTTTTAAATATTGAGCTGATTGATTGCAAGGCCAGACTTTTGAAGCTCTAGGAGAAAGAGAGGCAATGGGAGAAGGAAACCAAGTTTCTAAAGGAAAGTGAAGAAGGTCTGAAAGTTAAGCTAACAACCCAAGAGAAGGAGCTACAAGAGAAAGGTGAAGTGATGGAAATCTACGCCATTGTACACAATATAGAGACAACCACTGCCTCCTTAGCTAGTGTTATGTCTCAAGTAAATCTAAGGCATGTAGAGCTTACATGATTGAATATGCATAATAAGAATTTGGAAGACATAGCTTCGAAAAGGGAAGAAGAGCGAAAGAAATTGATAGAAAGATGTCAAGAGTTGCTAGAAAAAAATACTAAGTTAAAAAAGCAAGTGACAGTGCAAATGGCCTGCAGGGATGTTGGCATATGATATGGGATAAAATCATTTTAGAAGCTGACAGGTTCAAACCTTATTTAAATTTCATTTCAGATCAGGAGGATTCCTTGGAAATGGCCAAGAAAAATATTTCAATAGTAAAGGGAGAATTGCATAAAAGACTAGTGGGGGTAGTTGAGAGTGCTGTCAATTTTCTAAGTAGATTATCAGAAGAACAAATCTTCAGGTATGATATCCAAAATAGATTGGCTGTTATTTTAGGATCTAGGAAGGTAATTGGAAAATAGAGAATGCTAGACACCATTTAATCCAAAATTGATATTATAGATCACAAAGTGAAAGGGGTGATCACATTGTTTAAACCACTGGTGAACAGGGGGCTTCCTTTCTTTTGGGAAGAAAAAGGACCTTTACTGACTCAAGAAGAGTATTTGGAAATATTGGTCCTTCATAGGTCCGACCACAGCAGTTTTGGGGATATGCAACATGCTCTATCAGGCCCCATTTTGTTTGAGAAATTGGTGGGAGCATTGGAATTGTTAGTTGATTTTAAATCCACCTATGCCACAGTACCAGATTTCTCATACACTGAGAATACGAAGCTCAAAGTACTAGCACACCACATGGCTGTTGCGACTTTATCGGGTCCGGATTTGTGGAAGTCAATTCAATTGTATGGGTCAAACAAGCTGAGATTACAAACTTAAAAACCTCAAGGAAAGCAACCAACATATTTTTCTTCCAAGCGTAATTGTTTGCAGTCACTTTCTCAAATTTTGTGCAACTGTCAACAGCTGATACATACATAAAGGGACTTTTATCCTATTTCTTTCGATATTTTACATTTTATTTTGTCTTATGGTAATCGTGGTGTATATGCCACGTTCAATTTTGTTGGAATTTTGTTCTTCGGTTTGTAACAAATTTTGATTTTGAGAGTCGGTCGAAGAGATCCGAAAAACATTATAAATATACCTCTTGCAGAAGAAAAATGGGTTGGAACCTGAGTGATTTTGGAGTTGTATGTATTCAAGCTTTTCTTCATAAAATTATAGAGCTGAAGCCAGCATTTTTCTAGGGATTCATGTGTTCTTCCATATTACAGTCTGTGCTTTTTTTCCCTTGTGAATGTTTTCCTGTGTATATGTTCATTGTGTTTTCTTTCACTTTTGGAATGAGTGTTTGATAGTTTAGAATTCATAATCGTATGCTCTAGCTATTATTTTCAGAGGTCCACAAACCTTTTCTTCTAAAGTTAATACATAATTCATTTCGTAATGCTCTGTGTTAATGGTATGTTCATGTTCTTCACTTACCACCAGACAACCAATATTTGACTGTAAATGAATGGCTATCTTTCCTCTACGTTAAATTAGCCTTGCATAAAGTTCTGTTATATATACATTTCACATATTGACTCCATATCCCAATGGTCTTGTATCTCGTTTCAACCAATCTTATATACAATACGCATTTTCATCTGTATATATCTGTCATTGTTAATACTTAGTGAGATATCCCTCTCGAGAGAGAAGAAATCTAGTCTTCCCTTAAAAAGTGGTTTTGCTCTTACCTAGGAACAAGCCTTCACAACCTTTGGTAAATTTCCAGTGCTAACATGACCAATTGACCATCCACATTTTATTAGTAATATGCTACATATATATATAATCTATTTAAATAAATTACTAATTTTCATGTGTATATATATGCTTGTGTCTTTATGTACCAAAATTATACATGATTACATGTGTAAATGTAGAGGATCGTGGTTCTGTTGAGGGTTACATGATGATGCATTCAGAGAGGCTGGGGGTGATGATGCATTCAGAGAAAATGAGGGTTATGCATTTGGAGAAAATGAGGGTGGAGATGCTGAGGATGTTTCAAGGGACCAAGAGCAAGGTCATGAAAATTCTCGAAGAAAGGGTCAAGGCTGACAAAGGGCTACTTTTGAATAAGCACATGGTTGCCATGCCATGACCATTTATCCTTCAGATATACCCGATGCTCTTACTTGGGAAAATGAAGAGGTTTCTGTCACCCTTGAACAATGTACAACCCACCATAAAAAATTGAGGGATGATCTTGCTAGCTTGGAACTCCTAATAGAGAGTCGACAAAGCTTGCAAATACTTTTGGAAATTTTAGGCAAGTTTATTGGTGCCTATAGAACTGTTGGGACAACAACCGATTTTTTTATTCACTTGATGCGAATGCGTAGGGCTCAGGTGATGGGTTTTGACAAGTGGGTTGATGTAGAGATGAGGGTATCAAAAGCAGATTCCATTTCAATGTTTAATTTTAAAGATGGACCGAAGCGAAATATGTTAAAGGTGCAATATTTCAAGCACCCCGAGTTTGCACACCATTTATATGATAGATTCTTGGATTCCTATGGTATATTGGCATGGAATGATGAAGTGCCGCATTATTTTGTGAGATTATTTTATGCGGAGCTTATTTTAAACATGAAGCTAGATTACAGAGATGTGTCCAAATTTTACGGGGTTGGAAAAGGTAGGATGTATGAATGAGAAGGAGCCTATCGCAATCCATTGTTTCCTAATCCTACACCTTTTTTGCTGCCTCGGCCACAGAGAGTTGTTACATTACAATCAGAGATGGAGGCGACCTCTCAGATTGTTCTAGATGTCAGAACCGTCATAGCAGACAACCTACCATCTTCTGTAGTGGGACTTGATGTGGGCATGGATCGACATAGAGAACGTGCTCGTTCACGTGCACATGCTTCTTATAAAACAGACAGTGAGGTGGATTCAATGAGCATTGAAGATGCCAAGGCATATGCAAAACATTTTCGAGATAGATTGTTTGATTTACTCCATCCTGAGGAAGGAGCGAGGGGGGAGGTATGTGAGAAGTTTTATGTTTTCCTCGTAATTTCTAAATCATGTTTTGTTAGTTTATCTAAATATATAATGAACTCATTTGAATTGTATTTCACCCAAATGTTGGATGAACATGATTTTATGGTCTACTCTAATGTTAAAACCTGAATTTTTGGCCGTAAAAGGTGAAAAGGGCTTCTCAAAGCTCTGGGTCAGAGATGAATTTCACAATTCCTTAATGGTCATCACCAATCTCATTACCTATGAAGGACGATTCTCTACCTACAAAGCCTATCACTTTCGCCTACTTGCTCACTTTGAGTTTGGTAAGCTTCTTAATTTTCCATTTTATTTTTGGAAGAGCTTGGGTAAGATGGCCTCGCAAGTTAAGAAGAACATAGAGATTCCTACTCATAGTCTCTACCATCATGGGCTTATCAAGATGCTCATTTTAGCTGAGTGAAAGAAGAAGGATCGGGTATGGGAGCAATTTGTATATGAGCTATCCAATTCTCATCTCAAATCATCCCTGGGGAATGACCCATGTGAGCCTTGTATCCCTGATCTTGTTGATAAAGCCTCCTCTATAAATATTTTTGAACAGCAAATCAATCATACTCAGGAACCAACTATCAAGAGTTGTAAGAAGGCCGGACCATCCCATACTAAGACGTCTCTAGGATCTAAGGGGCAGCGTGTAAACTCTCAGTCTGGTAATGAAAATTTGTTTGCTTCACCCAATCGAATATTTACATGTAGTATGGCTGTTCAAGAGAAGAAGAGGGCATCCAAAGGTAAGGAACTTGTACATGTCGAGTTGTCCTCATCCACTGCTTCTTCTTCCCATGATAAGTCCGATTCCCATGGTTCCCATCATCATTCCTCCATACCGATCCTTGTCAATGAGCCTTCATTGCCAGCATCACTTTCAAACTCTAGTCTAAAGTCTGCTAAAGCATCACCTTCCAAATCAGGCCCGAAGTCTGCTAAATCTCACCGGTCAGATGCTTCATCTCAGGGAGTTGATTACTTTCGACAAAGAAACTTTAAGTTGACCAAGAAATTACAGGAGTATGTTAGACTGGGTCAATTTATCAAGCAGGAAAATGCAATTTTGAAAGCTAAGGTAGCCTCTTTACAAACCTTAGTTGATGATAATACAGGGTCTAATCGCAGTCTTAGGAAACAGTTAAAGAACAAAGACAAACAGTTTGAAAATTGCTTAGTGTACAACAACAAAGAGCTCCATCTCCTCCTCAAGTACAAGTCTTGTTTAATTCTTCAGCTTCAGTTTCTGGGGTTTGATCCAAAGCTTGATCATCTACTTTGAGTTTCCAATTTTGTCTGTCTGAAACTTTCTTGCATAGGGACATGCAAGGTCTTCAGTCTGGGGGATATGTTGGCCTCCTATTTTGACTTGTTCAGCACTCTATTTTCTAGTTCCAAGCTCCATGCAACCAAGTAATAATCAGTTCTATTTAGTGATGTTTTGTGCTTGGTTATGCCTTTTAAAGATCAACATTGCAAGGTGCTTTGGTAAGTGACTTTTTAATTGTTATTTATTATTTTTCTTTGTTTTTATGTATATAATGGAACCTTTAGTTTTCATTTAATAATGGGTCAATTAATGAGTCTTTATTTCTTTCATGCAGTGGTCTTTTGGTTATTAGACCCAACGCTTGTCTCGGTGCTTAGAAGATATATGAACCAACGATTTGGGGGATTTTGTCCACGGAGGAGATGTCTCTCTTGGGTTCACATCGCTTTCCAGATGCATGTGAATATTATTCAGGTGCTTTTTCGTGGCTGTCCTTTGCTCAAGGCGTTGTTTCCCTCCATCTTTAGCAGGGTATGGATCTCAAGGGATTTGAATCCAATCTTTTGGTTCATGTATGCCGAGATAGGTGTAGAGTTGTTAGGATAGGGTCGATCCTTGTCCAAGGTCGATTTTATTTTGTATTTCAAGTATAAAATGTAACTTTGAAACCCTAATGAGGGAGACACACACAGAGAAGATTGTAAAACTCTGCTTTTATTAATTGATCAAGTGTTTATCTCCTTAATCTTTTGATTTCAGACTTGTAGGTGTTGAAGGCAGGGCCCACCTTCAACTCTGACCAACTGTGCATATCATTGTTTTGTTTTGCTGTAAGTAAAGCCAAATTACATGTTTTAAGATTGTTTTTGTAAATGAATGCCAATAGCTTTATTCACTTGTGATTTGGGAATGAAATTCACGTTTACATAGAACTAGTTCGACGTCATTACAATGGGTATGATGAATTTGATTGTGTTTAGTTTGCTGTAGGATCAATTGAACAAAGGACTAAAAGTAGATTTGGATTTCATACTTCTTTTGCTTCTAGCTTGATACTAGTTATTTGATGGTTACAATCCTTGTTTAATAATCCTTTCAGGGTTATAAAGTATTATGAAACTGTGGAGTACTTTAAAATATTGGATTGTATTGTTTCTAAATGTGAAAGAACTTGCAGTACCTATTAAATCTATAGAGGGTTTAAAGATCTTAGTTTACAGAGTATTTAGGGTTTTCCAAACAACATTTTAAATTAGCTATATAGGGATTGGGATCATGCTTCTGTTTAATTCACGGTGTTGAATGAAATTAAGGAAAAGAATCATAGTTCATTAATTGATGACAACATTGTTTCCTAGAGTTTGAATATCAGTTCCATAATACATGCAAATGAGAGTGAGTGTGTATTCTTTGGATAGTTCCAATATTCTTTTGTGTGCCTAGAATGCAGGTAGAGTATATTTGACATTAGCAGCAAGTTAAATTTCATTTTGTTAATTGTTTGTGAATGATTTAGGGTTAAGAAGAGACAGATTTCATTTCAGTAGTTGTTTGAGAGTGATAAGTGTTTGTATAAATTTTGGCATCGGATTCTTTAGGGTTGATACAATATAAGACCATTAGGATTGTCCTAGCATCTTCATTTTGTAGGTAATCTTGGAACTAGGGTTTTCCTTTAATAAATTACTTACCTGCTTGGTTATTTTCCTTGAAGAATAGATCGATAGTTAGTATAGCTTGAGGTTGCTGAAGATTACATTAGATCTGACAGTATTGAGGACTGTAAGATAGGGATTAGCAAGCCGATTTCCTTTCTTTAGGACATACTTAATAACTCTTGGCATTTTATTTCTTGTTTGTAAGTAGACTAGAATTCCTTTAAGTATGAGCATTGAAACTACTTTTCCCGCACATATGGTGTAGCAGCTTGAAGTATACGTATTCCGGTCGATAATTAAATTAAGGTAAATTAAATAGTAATAATTTTACCCAACATTTTGGCGCCGTTGCGGGGGAGGTGCTCCAAGGTAAGCTAGTATCTTGCTCATTTTTCACAGCATTTTTGGGTGTGACTAGTTGTTGCCGATTCGAGGAGAAGGGGTGGTAAGACGAGAGGTAAGAACCTGCGCATCTTTTATAACAGGTTCCTTCAAACCCACCTGTAGCATAGATGTGTGATTGTTTCGTTTTGTTGCTTAGACAAAATCAAGCGATAGCAGCAGTAGATACATTTAGACATTTTTTTGGTCAATTTTGTTCTCTATTGATTTCTTGACTGTTTCCTTTCGGTATTTGCAGATTGGAGGAGAAGGGACGGTAAGACGAGAGGTAAGAACCTGTGCATCTGTTATAACAGGTTCCTTCAAACCCATCTATAGCATAGGTATTTTGATTAAAAGTTTTGTCATTTTCAGTAATTGTTTTGATGAGACCCAGAGATAGTAAGGGCATATACATTAAAATTCATTCCGATATTTTTGGAAACAAACCCCCCCCCCTCACTAACACTAGGGATAGGAATACCGGCAACGAGACAGAAAACAAAAACACTCAAAATTCAGTGGAATTAGGGACCAGACCAGCAGGAACTGAGGTTATACTCAGTGAAAAGTTACACTCAGTAGAGATTCCACAGACCCAACAAGCTTCACGAACAAAGGAAGATTCCAATTTAGTTGACACAGTGAACATAGAAAGAGTGAATTCCCTTTTCATACATACTCAGAATTTGGTGGTTTCTCAAGTGGAATCTACCACAGATCCTTTCAATCTTCAATCTTGGCCTAGGCTAGAACGTTGGGATTTTATCCCATCCCCAAGAAGAGATAGCATTAGAGGAATTTTGAGGTCTAAAATGGGCCTCCTAAGGAAAATAATAAAATAATAGTTAAAATAATAAAATAATATTGATTAATTTTGGAGGAAGAAAGAAAAAGACTACTTTTTGTGTTCGTATTTTCGACATATCTCCCTGTGTTTTTACTCAAATTCGGGTCGGGAGAGCTTGTTGGATGTGTAATTTGATTCCGCATCCAACGAGTACCCACACTGCATACTTTCGACGGACCCCGCTACCCCCAAAACAAGAAATACCTGAAAAAATGTGATGATGATGTCATCATCACGTTTTTTCAGGTATTTTTTGTTTTTGGGGTAGCGGGGTCCATCAAAAGTATGCAATGTGGGTACTCGTTGGATGCGGAATCAAATTCCGCCTCCAACGAGCTCTCCCGATCAAAATTTGAGTAAAAACACAATGAGATATGTCGAAAATACGAACAAAAAAAGTAGTTTTTTTTAATGACAAATATGTCAATTCAACCATTATGGTTGACTTATTTTATTGAAATTCTATTGGTTCTTGAATTCCAACTCACAAAAACTTATTTTGGCACGTTTTCTTATAAGGCCCATTTTAGACCCCAAATTTCCTCTAATGGTTAGATGTCAATTGGTTTAGGAATCCTCTTGTCATGACTGATCAGGAAACCAGGCACCATATGGAAGGGGAGGGAGAACACGAAGGACGAACTACAACAACTTTTGGCTTCCCCATTTTGGATCTTGCACGAAATGTCAATATGAAAAATATCTCGGCATCTTCATTACCTACATTTTACGGGAAAACTACTGAAGACCCGGATACCTTTCTATTTGAGTTTGACATCCTGTGTAGGAGTTATAATTATCTACATCATGTACAAAAGTTAAAACTATTTCCATCCACCCTTAAATATTCTGCACTCAGGTGGTTTATGAGTCTGGGGGAATCCACCATTCGAACTTGGGAAGAAATGAAGAGTGCTTTCCTTAAAAAATACCGAGACTACTGTGGACCTAGAGACTCTCAAAACAATATATTTAAAATGCAACAACATGAAGATGAGAGTCTTGAGGACTTTTTAGAACGCTTCTGCTTTGTGTTACAGAAGTCTAAGTATAATACCTTACAAGAGGATACAGTCAGAACTCTTTTTCTGAAAGGGATTCTGGAGGAATATGTGGAAATCCTCAACCTCATGGCATCAGGTGATGTATCTCATAAATCCTTTGAGGAGATTACTAAACTATGTAGAAAATATTCCAGAAGTAGAGCCAAGGCTCTAAAAAGCACAAGGGAAGGTCCTTCCCGCATTTTTAGGACAGCAGGAACTAGTGGGATTACAAGAATTGAATTGGGGAACTTGTTAGAAAATTTCAAAACTGACATTTTAGGCACCTTGAGTTCCCAATTTGATGCATTGAAAACAAAGAAACGGCAGGAGGAAGAGGACATAGCAGCACTACACATATTCTGCCCTAAATGCAGAAAAAGACACCCTTTGAAAGAGTGCCCTCTTAATACTATTTCAGTATGTGCTCTTTGCTCTGATAAACACCCTACTGACAATTGCCCTTCTTTACCAGAATTGCAAGCTTTTTACAAGCTTAATGCTGAACCTATGGATCTATCATATGCATCAAAAAGGCCCTAGTAACCTAGACCCCAAAGCATGTACCCAGAACTTATTTTTCCAAACCCTGCATATTACTATCCCATGCAGCAATCTCAGCAGCCATGGAGTCCACAAATGTGGCAGAATTGGCCTTCTCATCCTACTCAGACCCAACCATGGCAGCAAGGCTGGCGAGGATAGTCCTATGGGGGACCACAGGGACAGTCCTATGGAGGAACATAGCCAACAGCCCCATTACACACCCCTCCGAGTTACTGTTCAATGCCCCCAAATATGCAACAGCTATTACCTGGCTTTACACCACCTGCACTTCCTCCTATACCCCCAGTTCCACAACAGTATCAAAATCTAAACCCACCTCAACCTATGTTGTTTCCAACACAACCTATCCCAAACCCTAACAACAGACCATCCCAGCCTCTTCATAATGCTGAAATACAAATGGCCCCAACTTATGTGATCCATTAAGCTCCTATCCAGGAAATACAATTAAGGTATGGGAAAACATTAAATAAAACTCCTCCAGCAGTGATTATTCAAGAAGAGTCAGGAGAAGAAAGCACTGAAAAAGAAATTCTAGAGGAAGAAGAAGTGCAGATTGCCTCAGAAAACACTCAAGTGCTTGGAACTCAAAATTCCCAATCATCTGCTCATCTACAATTGAATAACAACCCCCCTTATCTAGAGAGGTTATTAATAGAGAAGCCTGTGGTTCGTCCACAGTTTGATTTGGAAAATGAGTTGAAAAACGTTTGTATCAAGATTCCATTACTTCAGGCCATTAGAGATGTTCCTATCTATTCAAAAATGGTAAGAGAATTATGCTTGAAGAAACCTAGTCGAAAACAAAAAGATCCACCCACAATACACGTTATAGGCCAGCTGTCCAATTATATTTCAGGCTATCCCTTACCTCCAAAATTTGCAAACCCTGGAAACCCAGTGGTGACCATTTACATTAATGAGATTCCAATAGGAAACACTCTAGTTGACCTGGGGGCTTCAATTAATGTCATGTCTATGACCACCATGCAGAGACTTCAGTTGTATAATCTCCTCAGACCTACCCGTACCATTTTGGAGTTGGCTGATAGGAGCACAGTTAAACCTGTGGGGGCATTAGATGACATTACTGTCACCGTAGCTTCTTGGGAGTATCCAGTGGATTTTCTAGTACTCCAAACTAAACACCCAATGGGGGAACATCCTGTTATACTAGGCAGGCCCTGGTTAGGCACTGCCAATGCCTTTATAGGTTGTAGAGAAGGTATTTGAACTATATCAAATGGCACTTCTCTACAGAACCTTATTATTTATCCTCCAGCACAGCCTGTATCAGAAAACATGCTATGGTTAGAGAGTCCTTACGGGGATGAGGACGTGGAACAACCCTTACTGTCCATCAGTAAAACTAGGGGGTTGGAAGACCAGACTGAAGACGATATCCTAGATCAATTTATCTAAGCCACTACTAGTATTGAGTTCCCCCAGTCCTTCTCTGACTTAGACCATGTTTTCACAGAAGATTTTCAAGAACAGTACTACCCTTCAACCATCTCATCATCAGTGGTTTTATTCATAGATGAGAAGGTTGGAGCCTCAACCATACCAATGGAGATTAGTCCAGGAAGGTCTTTGTTTATCAATGCAAATCATTCTCAAGACCAACAAAAATAGTTAGTTAAGTTACTTAACACACAGTCAGGGGCATTTTCTTGGATTTATACAGACATGAAAGGCATTCACCCTGACACATGCATCCATCATATTTATACGCAAGAAAATATTAGACCTGTAAGGCAGCCATAGAGAAGAATGAACCCTGAGCTTAAAGACATTATGAAGGATGAACTACAAAAATTGCTAGACGCATATTTTATCTATCCCATTTCTGATAGTAAATGGGTATCTCTGTTGGTGATTGTCCCAAAGAAGGGAGGTAAGTGGAGAATATGTGTTGATTTTCGGGAATTAAACAAAGCAACTCTCAGAGACTACTTCCCTCTTCCTTTCATAGATCAAGTTTTGGACACCTTGTCAAGAAAACAGTATTTTTCTTTTCTAGATGGATACAGCGGGTATAACCAGATAAGGATAGCCCCAAAGGACCAACAAAAAACTACTTTCACCTGCCCATGGGGAACTTATGCTTACAAGGTGTTACCATTTGGGTTGTGTAACGCTCCTGCCACTTTCCAGAGGGCAGTGTTAGGTATTCTGGCTGATTTAGTCCATGATTGTGTGGAAATATATATGGATGATTTCACAGTGTATGGTAATGATTTCACAGAAGCCTTAGATAACCTAGAGAAAGTTTTAATTAGGTGCCAAGAAACAAATCTTGCCTTAATTCATGAAAAGTGTAAGATGATGTTAACTGAGGGCATTGTTTTGGGGCACCACATTTCATCAGAAGGTATTAAGGTAGATCCAGCAAAAATTGAAATCATTATTGGTTTATCTCCACCAACTACACAAAAGGAAGTCAGAAGTTTTCTGGGACATGCAGGTTACTATCGTAGGTTTATTGCTAATTTTACTAATATAGAAGCTCCACTGTTCAAATTGTTAGCCAAAGACATTGGTTTTTGTTGGGATCAACATTGTCAGACAGCCTTTGATACTCTAAAAACAGAATTGTCTTCAACACAAGTCCTGCAGGGGCCAAACTGGTCCTTGCCCTTCCATATACAAACTGATGCTTCATACACTGCCCTAGGGGGAGTACTCCGACAGAAAGAAATTCAATCTCATTCTGCCATTTATTTCATCAGTAAAAATTTAACACCAGTAGAACTCAACTATACAATAACTAAAAAAGAGTTTCTAGCAGTAGTTCATGCCATCAATAAATTTCGGCATTATATTACTGGCTATGATGTATTTGTTCATACTGATCATTCTGCTATTAAATTTCTGATGAATAAACCTATAACTAGTGGCAGAATTACTAGATGGCTTCTTTTGCTACAGGAGTTTAACATTACTATAGTTGATAAACCAGCAAAGGAAAATCTAGTTGCAGATTTCCTCTCAAGATTGACTCATAGTGATGATAATGTTCTTGTAGATGATACCTTTCCTGATGAACATTTATTTGTTGTTTCTATTAAAACACCATGGTTTGCAGATATAGCTAATTATTTGGTCACAGGGAAAATACCTGCTCATCTGTCATCCTATGAAAAATGAAGGATCATACAACAAAGTGCCAATTATTCATGGGTAGGTAATGACCTCTTTCGAACTCGTCCAGATTTGATCATCAGGAGATGTGTAAGGCAGGATGAGATGTATGATATCCTTCAAGCCTGTCATGATGGACCCTGTGGAGGGAATTTTTTAGACAAGCGGACAGCATACAAGGTGTTACATCAAGGGTATTACTGGCCTACACTTTTCAAAGATGCTGAAAAATATGTACAAGGTTGTGACAGCTACCAACGAATGGGAAGACCCACTGCTGCTGATGAAATGCCTTTACAAGACCAGGTACAGATTGAACCTTTTGAAAAATGGGGATTGTACTTTGTTGGACCAATCTCCCCAATGTCACGAAAGAAGAGATATATTTTAGTCTGTACTGAATATGTGACTAAGTGGGTAGAGGCAAAAGCTCTATTAAGGGCCACTGAGAAATCAGTCATAGAGTTTATTTTTGAAGAAATTTTCAATCGCTTTGGGATTCCTCGCGAAATTGTAACTGACAATGGGGAACAGTTTGTCTCTAAATCAATGAAAGCACTGACAGAGCAATATGGGATTAAACACTATAAATCCTCTCCTTACCACCCCCAAGCAAATGGTCAGGTGGAGTCAACAAACAAAGTGTTAGAAGCAATTTTAACCAAGACTGTGCAGATGCATCACAAGGACTGGGCAGACAGGCTACCAGAGGCATTGTGGGATTACAGAACTACATGGAGAAACACCACAGGGAATACCCCATATCAGCTTGTTTTGTGAAACAGGTTTTGCTCCCTATAGAATTTCAGGTGAAGACTTTTCGTACTGCTGCACAATTGAGCCTGAATTTAGTGAAGCCCAGGAGCAGAGGTTGATGCAATTGAATGAGCTTGATGAAATCAGAAAATATGTTGTCCAACGAACTGCTTTAATACAGAATCAGAGGACTAAATGGCATGACAAGTTTTTGAAGAAGAAAACTTTCAAAGAAGGTGATTGGGCTCTGTTGTTTGACTCACGGTTTAAAGACTTCAAAGGTAAGGTTACCACTAGATGGATGGGACCATATGAAATAGTAACTATTTTTTATAATGGTTCTGTCAAAATAAGGACAATAGATGAAGAACAAGCTGCATTTGTTGTGAATGGACATCGGTTAAAGATATATCATAAACCTCTTTCTAAGCAAGAATTCATTCATGATATGAGTCAGCAATCTGAACTAGAGCTGGTAGGTGAAGAAATGACTTCTTCATCCCCTACTTCCTCGCAGTAACATCCAATGAAATTGTTTTTTTTGTATATATGTATAGGCATTTTTTATCAATAGGTTTCTTTTTGAAGGATGCAGATATTCTCTTCAGTGAGGCTCAGGATGTTTTTAAAAGAAAAGGGAAGTCTTTCTGTTACTATTCCTATTTCAGCCATTGATTACTTTTACAAAGAATTTTCAAGGACTGTGTTAATTTGAATTAAATTTCTGAGTTTCACTGAGTAACTAGAGTGCCTGTGTCAAGTAAATAAATGTGTGCTGCTAGGTTTTTCAGACTTGTCCTCTTTATTCATACAAGTACTTATCCACTTGGCACTGCCCCCATTAGTGATTTAAGCTTCCAAGGTGGCTTGTACTTATGAACTCATGGGTTACTAGTGCCATTTGACTTGGTTTCACACTGGATTGGATGAGGATAATTGTTTTTTAAGTAGTAGCAGCTATGGGCATTGAGTTATTATCCCGATAGGCACCATTATGGAAAAAAGGTCTCCAGGACTGAGCAGTCTGTTGGTTATTATCTATTGGCTTCCATAATATCAAATACATATATATATATACATTTTTTTGTCCAACCACTTCCCGACTTTCACTTTATACAGTTACAGAGGTTAGTTGTTCATTTGGACAAATCTTTACAGGCATGTAACAAGAACAATCTTCCAATTTTGATGCCATCCCACTCCTAGATGGTTTTCAAAGCTTCTCCCACACTCATCTATGCATAAGAAAATCATAATCTTTATCTTTAAGATGAATTTGGGGCAAGGGCCACTGATAGAAAATGGGTGTAAGAGGTTAACCTGCTGGGATACTGAACAGGTCCGCTGGCAGCGGGTACCGACTTGTGGTACAAACATGCAAACCCATCAGGGTACTGAACAGGCTCGTTGGCAGTGGGTTCTAACTCTGATATCTCTTTTAAAGCCTCATCTATACTTGTCTATGTGAACAATGTACCTATGTAAATGTTAGGGAGAGGTAATGTGTGGATTAAATAAAAATTTAAGGAAACTGTTTGTAATAGCCAGTGGATAATCATCTTCAGATGCTCTAAATTTTGGTTACCTGATCCTTGTTAGAAAAAGGTCTATGCCTTTAGAGTGTAGTGGCATTTACTGATTCACTTAACATAGCTATGAACCTCAGTATTGGTTGTTCTTTTTCACTGCTCAAACTATCTTGTGTGAAGTTGATTCATGATGGCAAGTACACCATTGGATTCATTTAAGTACTCCTCTTGTTTTATGTTTTAAGGCACATGTTCCGGTGGAAAATGTTCTATATGAATAAAGAGAAAACAGTCTATGCTCATGATTGAAGCTTTGAATGCAGGAGTGAGATTGACTGTCTATGAATTGTAGTTAATTTTGTTTTTGTACTGTTAATAAAGATTGGTTTCATAACTCAGCTCTGTTTCTGTGTGGCCAGGTGAAGAAGCACCCCTGAAATGAGGTAATTGTGACATGATATTGTTGGGGTGAAACCAATTTTCAATCCATCTTACTTGCCTTTTCAACTCATACAAGTGGTGTCTTTTGGAGAAATCCATTTTCTTTAACATCACTGCTTTGAGTACATCTGCTTTGATAGCACTGCTATGCTAGTAATTATTTTTCACCCTTGTTATTTTGAAAATACCTTTGTATCTTACACTGGCTGAGGTGCCGGATTGAGTGCCGGATGAGGTACCGGAATGAAAACTGGGAAATTGATATGTTACGTGGTAAAGGTAATGAATGCTGAGATAAGCCTTAATTGTTATAAATTAAGTGTCATTCTTATAAACCAAGTTCTTTTGCCTTTAAGATAAAGTTCGATGAACTGTGGATTTACCATATAACCTTGGCATTTATTTCGTTGATATACCACCATTTATTTGTAAATCATTTTAGGGCATTAACCTTTGGCAATATTTCATTTCTTTATTATTAATGTGCAATTGTTAATATAATTTATGTAATTGATATATTTCAATTGGAGTTCTTAAACGCCATGGTAAAGATGTCTTAAGGTTACAGGTTGGTCAAAACGTGTTCATATGGTCATGATCCGATGCAACGTGTGAAGTACGTGCCTCAGCTTGAAATGATTCTCTCTACCACGTCTGCTGATTATTATTACCATCCCTTGCCATTATTTTTTGGGCTGTTTCCATTTTTTATCTCTACCACGGGAGAACGTTGATGAAGTATTTTAATTGTCTTTGAATTAATTGCATGCTCTCTGTTAATTCACTGTCTCATCTTTTCATGTTCTCCATGATGCTTAACCGTCATGAACCCTCAGAGTATGGGCAGTTATTAGCTATGCCTGAGTTTTTAGCTCGCAAAGAGATGTTTATTCGGGCTGGGTGGAATTCTTTCTTAACCAATTTACAAGGCCACGATGATGCTGTCTCCTTGCAGTTTGCCTTAGGTTTTGATGGGCACACAGCCAAGGTCGGGTCCTTGGAGTTTCTAGTTACAGAGGAGTCAATTGCATTGGCTACATGACTCCCACACACAGGGGATCGTTGGTTTAAGAATTTTCGGTTGTCACGTAAAGATTATGACTGTGTCTTCAAACCTGAATTTTTGGCCGTAAAAGGTGAAAAGGGCTTCTCAAAGCTCAGGGTCAGAGATGAATTTCACAATTCCTTAATGGTCATCACCAAGCTCATTACCTGTGAAAGACGATTCTCTACCTACAAATCCTGTCACTTTCGCCTGCTTGCTCACTTTGATTTCGGTAAGCTTCTTAACTTTCCATTTTATTTTTGGAAGAGCTTGGGTAAGATGGCCTTGCAAGTTAGGAAGAATATAGAGAATCCTACTCATAGTCTCTACCATCATGGGCTTATCAAGATGCTCATTTTAGTTGAGTTAAAGAAGAAGGATCGGTTATGGGAACAATTTGTATATGAGTTGTCCAATTCTCATCTCAAATCATCCCTGGGGAATGACCCATGTGAGCCTTGTATCCCTGATCTTGTTGATAAAGCCTCCTCTGTAAATGATTCTGAACAACCAATCAGTCATACTCAGGAACCAACTGTAAAGAGTTGTAAGAAGGCCGGACCATCCCATACTAAGAAGTCTCTAGGATCTAAGGGGCAGCGTGTAAACTCTCAGTCTGGGGGGGGGAAAGGGTCAGTTTGGTAATGAAAATTTGTTTGCTTCACCCAATCGAATATTTACCCGTAGTATGGTTGTTCAAGAGAAGAAGAGGTCATCCAAAGGTAAGGCACCTGTACATGTCGAGTTGTCCTCATCCACTACTTCTTCTGCCCATGATAAGTCTGATTCCCATGGTTCCCATCATCATTCCTCCATACCGAGCCCTGTCAATGAGCCTTCATTGCCAGCATCACTTTCAAAATCTAGTCTAAAGTCTGCTAAAGCATCACCTTCCAATTCAGGCCCAAAGTCTGCTAAATCTCACCGGTCAGATGCTTCAGCTCAGGGAGTTGATTACTTTCGACAAAGAAACTTTAAGTTGACCAAGGAATTATAGGAGTATGTTAGAGTGGGTCGATTTATCAAGCAGGAAAATGCAATTTTGAAAGCTAAGGTAGCCTCTTTAAAAACCTTAGTTGATGATATTACAGGGTCTAATCGCAGTATTAGGAAACAGTTAAAGAACAAGGACAAACAGTTTGAAAATTTTCTTAGTGTACAACAACAAATAGCTCCATCTCCTCCTCAAGTACACATCCTATTTAATACTTCAGCTTCAGTTTCTGGAGTTTGATCCAAAGCTTGATCATCTACTTTGAGTTTCCAATTTTGTCTGTCTGAAACTTTCTTGCATAGGGACATGCAAGGTCTTCAGTCTGGGGGAGATGTTGGCCTCCTATTTTGACTTGTTCAGCACTATATTTTCTAGTTCCAAGTTGCATGCAACCAAGTAATAATCAGTTCTATTTAGTGATGTTTTGTGCTTGGTTATGCCTTTTAAAGCTCAACATTGCAAGGTGCTTTGGTAAGTGACTTTTTAATTGTTATTTATTATTTTGCTTTGTTTTTATGTATATAATGGAACCTTTAGTTTTCATTTAATAATGGTTCAATTAATGAGTCTTTATTTCTTTCATGAAGTGGTCTTTTGGTTATTAGACCCAACGCTTGTCCCGGCGCTCAGAAGATATATGAACCAACGATTTGGGGGATTTTGTCCATGGAGGAGATGTCTCTCTTGGGTTCACATCGCTTTCCAGATGCATGTGAAGATTATTCAGGTGTTGTTTCGTGGCTGTCCTTTGCTCAAGGCTTTGTTGTCCTCCATCTTTAGCAGTGTATGGATTTCAGGGGATTTGAATCCAATATTTTGGTTCATGTATGCCGAGATAGGTGTAGAGTTGTTAGGATAGGGTCGATCCTTGCTCCAAGGTCGATTTTATTTTGTATTTCAAGTATAAAATGTAACTTTGAAACCCTAAGGAGGGAGACACACACATAGAAGACTGTAAAACTCTTCTTTTATTAATTGATCGAGCATTTATCTCCTTAAGCTTTTGATTTCAGACTTGTAGGTGTTGAAGGCAGGGCCCATCTTCAAATCTGACCAACTGTGCATATCATTGTTTTCTTTTGCTGTAAGTAAAGCCAGATTACATGTTTTAAGATTGTTTTCGTAAATGAATGCCAATAGCTTTATTCACTTGTGATTTGGGAATGAGATTCACGTTTACATAGAACTAGCTCGATGTCATTACAATGGGTATGATAAATTTGATTGTATTTAGTTTGTTGTAGGATCAATTGAACAGAGGACTGAAAGTAGATTTGGATTTCCTACTTCTTTTGCTTCCAGCTTGATACTGGTTATTTGATGGTTGCAATCCTTGTTTAAGAATCCTTTCAGGGTTATAAAGTATTATGAAACTGTGGAGTACTTTAAAAGATTGGATTGTATTGTTTCTAAATGTGAAAGAACTTGCAATACCTATTAAATCTACAGAGGTTTTAAAGATCTTAGTTTACAGAGTATTTAGGGTTTTCCAAACAACATTTTAAATTGGCTATATAGGGATTGGAATCATGCTTCTGTTTACTTCACGGTGTTGAATGAAATTAAGGAAAAGAATCATAGTTCATTAATTGCTGATAGCATTGTTTCCTAGAGTTTGAATATCAGTTCCATAATACATGGAAATGAGAGTGAGTGTGTATTCTTTGGATAGTTCCAATATTCTTTTGTGTGCCTAGAATGCAGGTAGAGTATATTAGACATTATGAGAAAGTTAAATTTCATTTTGTTAACTGTTTGTGAATGATTTAGGGTTAAGAAGAGACAGATTTCATTTCAATAGTTGTTTGAGAGTGATAAGTGTTTGTATAAATTTTGGCATCAGATTCTTTAGGGTTGATACGATATAAGACCATTAGGATTGTCCCAGCATCTTCATTTTGTAGGTAAGCTTGGAACTAGGGTTTTCCTTTAATAAATTACTTACATGCTTGGTTATTTGCCTTGAAGAATAGATTGATAGTTAGTATAGCTTGAGGTTGCTGAAGATTACATTAGATCTGACAGTATTGAGGACTGTAAGATAGGGATTAGCAAGCTGATTTCCTTTCTTTAGGACAGACTTAATAACTCTTGGCATTTTATTTCTTGTTTGTAAGTAGACTAGAATTCCTTTAAGTATGAGCATTGAAACTACTTTGCCCGCACATATGGTGTAGCAGCTCGAAGTATACGTATTCCGGTCGATAATTAAATTAAGGTAATTTAAATAGTAATAATTTTACCCAACATTTTGGCGCCGTTGCCGGGGAGTTGCTCCAAGGTAAGCTGGTATCTTGCTCATTTTTCACAACATTTTTAGGTGTGACTTGTTGTTGCAGATTGGAGGAGAAGGGGTGGTAAGATGAGAGGTAAGAACCTGTGTATCTGTTATAACAGGTTCCTTCAAACCCACCTGTAGCATAGATGTGTGATTGTTTCATTTTGTTGCTTAGAAAAAATCAAGCGATAGCAGCAATGGATACATTTAGACATTTTTTTGATCATTTTTGTTCTCTATTGATTTATTGATTGTTTCCTTTCGGTATTTGCAGATTGGGGGAGAAGGGACGGTAAGACGAGAGGTAAGAACCTGTGCATATGTTATAACAGGTTCCTTCAAACCCCTTTGTAGCATAGGTATTTTGATTAAAAGTTTTGTCATTTTCAGTAATTGTTTTGATGAGACCCAGAGATAGTAAGGGAAGATACATTAAAATTAATTCCGATATTTTTGGAAACCCCCCTCCGCCCACCTCACTAACCCTAGGGATAGGAATACCGGTAATGAGACAAAAAACAACAACACTCAAAATTCAGTGGAATTAGGGACCAGACTAGCAGGAACTGAGGTTATACTCAGTGAACAGTTACACTCAGTAGAGATTCCACAAACCCAACAAGCTTCACCAACAAAGGAAGATTCCAATTTAGTTGACACAGTGAACATAGAAAGAGTGAATTCCCTTTTCGGACATACTCAGAATTTGGTGGTTTCTCAAGTGGAATCTACCACAGATCCTTTCAATCTTCAATCTTGTCCTAGGCCATAACGTTGGGATTTTATCCCATCCCCAAGAAGAGATAGGTTAGGTGTCAATTGGTTTAGGAATCCTCTTGTCATGAGTGATCAGGAAACCGGGCACCATATGGAAGGGGAGGGAGAACACGAAGGATGAACTGAAACAACTTTTGGCTTCCCCATTTTGCATCTTGCACGAAATGTCAATATGAAAAATATCCCGGCATCTTCATTACCTACCTTTTATTGGAAAAGTACTGAAGACCCGGATACCTTTCTATTTGAGTTTGACATCCTCTGTAGGAGTTATAATTATCTACAGGATGCACAAAAGTTAAAACTATTTCCAGCCACCCTTAAATATTCTGCACTCAGGTGGTTTATGATTCTAGGGGAATCCACCATTCGAACTTGGGAAGAAATGAAGAGTGCTTTCCTTAAAAAATACCGAGACTACTGTGGACCTAGAGACTCTCAAAACGATATCTTTAAAATGAAACAGCATGAAGAGGAGAGTCTTGAGGACTTTTTAGAATGCTTCTGCTTTGTGTTACAGAAGTCTAAGTATAATACCTTACAAGAGGATGCAGTCAGAACTCTTTTTCTGAAAGGGATTCTGGAGGAATATGTGGAAATCCTAAAGCTCATGGCATCAGGTGATGTATCTCATAAACCCTTTGAGGAGATTACTGAACTATGTAGAAAATATTCCAGAAGTAGAGACAAGACTGGAAAAAGCACAAGGGAAGGTCCTTCCCGCATTTCTAGGACAGCAGGAACTAGTGGGATTACAAGAATTGAAGTGGGGAACTTGTTAGAAAATTTCAAAACTGACATTTTAGGCACCTTGAGTTCCCAATTTGATGCATTGAAAACAAATAAACGACAGGAGGAAGAGGACATAGCAGCACTACACATATTCTGCCCTAAATGCAAAAAAAGACACCCTTTGAAAGAGTACCCTCTTAATACTATTTTAGTCTGTGCTCTTTGCTCTGATAAACACCCTACTGACAATTTCCATTCTTTACCAGAATTTCAAGCTTTTTACAAGCTTAATGCTGAACCTATGGATCTATCATATGCATCAAAAAGGCCCTGGCAGCCTAGACCCCAAAGCATGTACCCAGAAACTGTTTTTCCAAACCCTGCATATTACTATCCCATGCAGCAATCTCAGCAGCCATGGAGTCCACAAATGTGGCAGAATTGGCCTTCTCAGCCTACTCAGACCCAACCATGGCAACAAGGCTGGAGGGGACAGTCCTATGGGGGACCACAGGGACAGTCCTATGGAGGAACACAACCAACAGCCCCATTACACACCCCTCCTAGTTACTGTTCAATGCCCCCAAATATGCAACAGCTATTACCTGGCTTTACACCACCTGCACTTCCTCCTATACCCCCAGTTCCACAACAGTATCAAAATCTAAACCCACCTCGACCTACGTTGTTTCCAGCTCAACCTATCCCAAACCCTAACAACAGACCATCCCATCCTCTTCATAATGCTGAAATACAAATGGCCCCAACTTATGTGATCCATTAAGCTCCTATCCAGGAAATACAATTAAGGTCTGGGAAAACATTAAATAAAACTCCTCCAGCAGTGATTATTCAAGAAGAGTCTGGAGAAGAAAGCACTGAAAAAGAAATTCCAGAGGAAGAAGAAGTGGAGATTGCCTCTGAAAACACTCAAGTGCTTGGAACTCAAAATTCCCAATCATCTGCTCATCCACAATTGAATAACAACCCCCCTTATCCAGAGAGGTTATTAATAGAGAAGCCTGTGGTTCGTCCACAGTTTGATTTGGAAAATGAGTTGAAAAACATTTGTATCAAGATTCCGTTACTTCAGGCCATTAGAGACGTTCCTATCTTTTCAAAAATGGTAAGGGAATTATTCTTGAAGAAACCTGCACGAAAACAAAAAGATCCACCCAAAATACACGTTATAGGCCAGCTGTCCAATTATATTTTAGACTATCCCTTACCTCCAAAATTTGCAAACCTTGGAAACCCAGTGGTGACCATTTACATTAATGATATTCCAATAGGAAACACTCTAGTTGACCTGGGGGCTGCAATTAATGTCATGTCTATGACCACCATGTAGAGACTTCACTTGTATAATCTCCTCAGACCTACCCCTACCATTTTGGAGTTGGCTGATAGGATCACAGTTAAACCTGTGGGGGCATTAGATGACATTACTGTCATAGTAGCTTCTTGGGAGTATCCAGTGGATTTTCTGGTACTCCAAACTAAACACCCAATGGGGAAACATCCTATTATACTAGGCAGGCCTTGGTTAGCCACTGCCAATGCCTTTATAGGTTGTAGAGAAGGTATTTTAACTATATCAAATGGCACTTCTCTATAGAACCTTATTATTTATCCTCCAGCACAGCCTGTATCAGAAAACATGCTATGGTTAGAGAGTCCTTACGGGGATGAGGATGTGGAACAACCCTTACTGTCCATCAGTCAAACTAGGGGGTTGGAAGACCAGACTGAAGACGATATCCTAGATCAATTTATCTCATCCACTACTAGTATTGAGTTCCCCCAGTCCTTCTCTGACTTGGACCATGTTTTCACAGAATATTTTCAAGAACAGTACTACCCTTCAACCATCTCATCATCAGTGGTTTTATTCATAGATGAGAAGGTTGGAGCCTCAACCATACCAATGGAGATTAGTCCAGGAAGGTCTTTGGTTATCAATGCAAATCTGTCTCAAGACCAACAAAATCAGTTAGTTAAGTTACTCAAAGCACAGTTAGGGGCATTTGCTTGAATTTATACAGACATGAAAGGCATTCACCCTGACGCATGCATCCATGATATTTATACGTAGGAAAATATTAGATCGATAAGGCAGCCACAGAGAAGAATGAACCCTGTGCTTAAAGACATTGTGAAGGATGAACTATAAAAATTGCTGGACGCAGATTTTATCTATCCCATTTCTGATAGTAAATGGGTATCTCCATTGGTGATTGTCCCAAAGAAGGGAGGTAAGTGGAGAATATGTGTTGATTTTCGGGAATTAAACAAAGCAACTCTCAGAGACTACTTCCCTCTTCCTTTCATAGATCAGGTTTTGGACACCTTGTCAGGAAAAAATTAATTTTCTTTTCTAGATGGATACAGTGGGTATAACCAGATAAGGATAGCCCCAGAGGACCAAGAAAAAACTACTTTCACCTTCCCATGGGGAACTTATCCTTACAAGGTGTTACCATTTGGGTTGTGTAACGCTCCTGCCACTTTCCAGAGGGCAGTGTTAGGTATTCTGGCTGATTTAGTCCATGATTGTGTGGAAATATATATGGATGATTTCACAGTGTATGGTAATGATTTCACAGAAGCCTTAGATAACCTAGAGAAAGTTTTAATTAGGTGCCAAGAAACAAATATTTCCTTAATTCATGAAAAGTGTAAGATGATGTTAACTGAGGGCATTGTTTTGGGGCACCACATTTCATCAGAAGGTATTAAGGTAGATCCAGCAAAAATTGAAATCATTACTGGTTTATCTCCACCAACAACACAAAAGGAAGTTAGAAGTTTTCTCGATCATGTGGGTTACTATCGTAGGTTTATTTCTAATTTTACCAATATAGGAGCTCCACTGTTCAAATTGTTAGCCAAAGACATTGGTTTTTGTTGGGATCAACACTATTAGACAGCCTTTGATACTCTAAAAATAGAATTGTCTCCAACACCAGTCCTGCGGGGGCCAAACTGGTCCTTGCCCTTTCATATACAAGCTGATGCTTCAGACACTGCCCTAGGGGGAGTACTCGGACAGAAAGAAAGTCAATCTTATTATGTCATTTATTTCATCAGTAAAAATTTAACACCAACAGAACTCAACTATACAGTAACTGAAAAAGAGTTTCTAGCAGTAGTTCATGCCATCAATAAATTCCAGCATTATATTACTGGCTATGATGTATTTGTTCATACTGATCATTCTGCTATTAAATTTCTGATGAATAAACCTATAACTAGTGGCAGAATTACTAGATGGCTTCTTTCGCTACAGGAGTTTAACATTACTATAGTTGATAAACTAGGGAAGGAAAATCTAGTTGCAGATTTCCTCTCAAGATTGACTCATACTGATGATAATGTTCCTGTAGATGATACCTTTCCTGATGAACATTTATTTGTTGTTTCTATTAAAACACCATGGTTTGCAGATATAGCTAATTATTTGGTCACAGGGAAAATACCTGCTCATCTGTCATCCTATGAAAAACGAAGGATCATACAGCAAAGTGCCAATTATTCATGGGTAGGTAATGACCTCTTTCGAACTGGTCCAGATTTGATCATCAGGAGATGTGTAAGGGAGGATGAGATGTATGATATCCTTCAAGCCTGTCATGATGGACCCTGTGGAGGGAATTTTTCAGACAAGCAGGCATCATACAAGGTGTTACATCAAGGGTATTACTGGCCTGCACTTTTCAAAGATGCTGAAAAATATGTACAGGGTTGTGACAACTGCCAACGAATGGGAAGACCCACTGCTGCTGATGAAATGCCTTTACAACCCCAGGTATAGATTGAACCTTTTGAAAAATGGGGATTGGACTTTGTTGGACCAATCTCCCCAATGTCACAAAAGAAGAGATATATTTTAGTCTTTACTGACTATGTGACTAAGTGGGTAGAGGCAAAAGCTCTATTAAGGGCCACTGAGAAATCAGTCATAGAGTTTATTTATGAAAAAAATTTCACTCACTTTGGGATTCCTCACAAAATTGTAACTAACAATGGGGCACAGTTTGTCTCTAAATCAATGAAAACATTGACATAGCAATATGGGATTAAACACTATAAATCCTCTCCTTACCACCCCCAAGCAAATGGTCAGGTGGAGTCAACAAACAAAGTGTTAGAAGCAATTTTAACCAAGACTGTGAAGATGCATCACAAGGACTGGGCAGACAGGCTACTAGAGGCATTGTGGGCTTACAGAACTACAAGGAGAAACACCACAGGGCATACCCCATATCAGCTTGTTTATTGGGAACAGGTTTTTCTCCCTATAGAATTTCAGGTGAATACTTTTCGTAATGCTGCACAATTGAGCCTGAATTTAGATGAAGCCCTGGAGCAGAGGTTGATGCAATTGAATGAGCTTGATGAAATCAGACAAGATGTTGTCCAAGGAACTGCTTTAATACAGAATCAGAGGACTAAATGGCATGACAAGTTTTTTAAGAAGAAAACTTTCGAAGAAGGTGATAGGGCTTTGTTGTTTGACTCACGGTTTAAACACTTCAAAGGTAAGCTTACCACTAGATGGATGGGACCATATGAAATAGTAACTGTTTTTTATAATGGTTCTGTCAAAATAAGGACAATAGATGAAGAACAAGCTACATTTGTGGTGAATGGACATCGGTTAAATATATATCATAAACCTCTTTCTAAGCAAGAATTCATTCATGATATGAGTCAGCAATCTGAACTAGAGCTGGTAGGTGAAGAAATGACTTCTTCATCCCCTACTTCCTCGTAGTAACATCCAATGAAATTGTTTTTTTTGTATATATGTACAGGCGTTTTTTATCAATAGGTTTCTTTTTGAAGGATGCAGATATTCTCTTCGGTGAGGCTCAGGATGTTTTTAAAAGAAAAGGGAAGTCTTTTTGTTACTATTCCTATTTCAGCCATTGATTACTTTTACAAAGAATTTTCAAGGACTGTGTTAATTTGAATTAAATTTCTGAGTTTCACTGAGTAACTGCAATGCCTGTGTCAAGTAAATAAATGTGTGCTGCTAGGTTTTTCAGACTTGTCCTCTTTATTCATACAAGTACTTATCCACTTAGCACTGCCTCCATTAGTGATTTAAGCTTCCAAGGTGGCTTGTACATATGAACTCATGGGTTACTAGTGCCATTTGACTTGGTTTCACACTGGATTGGATGAGGATAATTGTTTTTTAAGTAGTAGCAGCTATGAGCATTGAGTTATTATCCCGACAGGCACCATTATGGAAAAAAATGTCTCCAGGACTGAGCAATCTGTTGGTCATTATCTATTAGCTTCCATAATATCAAATACATATATATATACATTTTTTTGTCCAACCACTTCCTGACTTTCACTTTATACAGTTACAGAGGTTAGTTGTTCATTTGGACAAATCTTTACAGGCATGTAACAAGAACACTCTTCCAATTTTGATGCCATCCCACTCCTAGATGGTTTTCAAAGCTGCTCCCCCACTCATCTATGCATAAGCAAATCATAAAATTTATCTTTAAGATGAATTTGGGACAAGGGCCTCTGATAGAAAACGGGTGTAAGAGGTTAACACACCGGGATACTGAACAGGTCCACTGGCAGCGGGTACCGACCTGTGGTACAAACAGGCAAACCCATCAACGTACTAAACAGGCCTGCTGGCAATGGGGCATCTTCCTGGGGAAGAAGCTTCTTAGATGTTACAGTTACCCCACCGGAGTACTAAACAGGCTGGATGGCAGTGGGTTCTGACTCTGATATCTCTTTTAAAGCCTCATCTATACTTGTATGTGTGACCAATGTACCTATGTAAATGTTAGGGAGAGGTCATGTGTGGATTAAATAAAAATTTAAGGAAACTGTTTGTAATAGCTAGTGGATAATCATCTTCAGATGCTCTAGATTTTTGTTACCTGATCCTTGTTAGAAAAAGGTCTATGCCTTTAGAGTGTACTGGCGTTTACTGATTCACTGAACATAGCTATGAACCTCAGTATTGGCTGTTCTTTTTCACTGCTCAAACTGTCTTGTGTGAAGCTGAGTCAAGATGTCCAGTACACCATTGGCTTCATTTAAGTAATCCTCTTGTTTTGTGTTTTAAGGCACATGTTCTGGTGGAAAATGTTCTATATGAATAAAGAGAAAACAGTCTGTGCTCATGATTGAAGCTTTGAATGCAGGAGTGAGATTGAATGTCTATGAATTGTAGTTATTTTGTTTTTATACTGTTAATAAAGATTGGTTTCAGGTCTCAGCTCTATTTCTGTGTGGCCAGGTGAAGAAGCACCCCTGAAATGAGGTAATTGTGCTATGAGATTGTTGGGGTAAAACCAATTTTCAATCCATCTTACTTGCATTTTCAACTCATACAAGTGGTGTATTTTGGAGAAATCGATTTGCTTTAACATCACTGCTTTGAGTACATCTGCTTTGATATCACTGCTATGCTAGTAACTATTTTTCACCCTTGTTAGTTTGAAAATACCTTTGTATCTTACACTGGCTGAGGTGCCGAATGAGGTACCGAAATGAAAAATGGGAAATTGATATGTTACGTGGTAAAGGTAATGAATGCTAAGATAAGCCTTAATTGTTATAAATTAATTGTCATTCTTATAAACCAAGTGCTTTTTCCTTTAATATAAAGTTCGATGAGCTGTGGATTTACCATATAACCTTGGCATTTATTTAGTTGATACACCACTGTTTATTTGTAAATCATTTTAGGGCATTAACCGTTGGCAATATTTCATTTCTTTATTATTAATGTGCCATCGTTAATATAATTTATGTTATTGATATATTTCAATTGGAGTTCTTAAACGCCATGGTAAAGATGTCTTAAGGTTACGGGTTGGTCAAAACGTGTTCATATGGTCATGATCTGATGCAACGTGGGTAGTACGTGTTTCAGCTTGCAATGATTCTCTCTACCACGTCTGCTAATTATTATTACCATCTCTTGCCATTATTTTTCGGGTTGTTTCCAGTTTTTATCTCTACCACGGGAGAACGTTGATGAAGTATTTTAATTGTCTTTGAATTAGATGCATGCTCTCTGTTAATTCACTGTCTCATCTTTTCCTATTCTCTGCGATGCTTAACCGACATGAACCCTCAGAGTATGGGAATTTATTAGCTATTCCTGAGTTTTTATCTTGCAAAAAGATGTTTATTCGGGTTGGGTGGCATTCTTTCTTACCCAATTTACAAGGCCACGATGATGCTGTCTCCTTGCAGTTTGCCTTAGGTTTTGACAGGCACACAACCAAGGTCTGGTCCTTGGAGTTTCCAGTTACAGAGGAGTCAATTGCATTGGCTACAGGACTCCCACGCACAGGGGATCGTTGGTTTAAGAATTTCGGGTTTCCATGTAAAGATTATGACTGTGTCTTCAAACCTGAATTTTTCGCCATAAAAGGTGAAAAGGGCTTCTCAAATCTCTGGGTCAGATATGAATTTCACAATTCCTTAATGGTCATCAGCAAGCTCATTACCTGTGAAGGACGATTCTCTACCTACAAATCCTATCACTTTCGCCTACTTGCTCACTTGGAGTTCAGTAAGCTTCTTAACTTTCCATTTTATTTTTGGAATAGCTTGGGTAAGATGGCCTCGCAAGTTAGGAAGAACATAGAGAATCCTACTCATAGTCTCTACCATCATGGGCTTATCAAGATGCTCATTTTAGCTGAGTTAAAGAAGAAGGATCGAGTATGGGAGTAATTTGTATATGAGCTGTCCAATTCTCATCTCAAATCATCCCTGGGGAATGACCCATGTGAGGCTTGTATCCCTGATCTTGTTGATAAAGCCTCCTCTGTAAATATTTCTGAATAGCAAATCAGTCATACTCAAGAACCAACTGTCAAGAGTTGTAAGAAGGTCGGACCATCCCATACTAAGAAGTCTCCAGGATCTAAGGGGCAGCGTGTAAACTCTCAGTCTAGGGGGAAAAGGCTCAGTTTGGTAATGAAAATTTGTTTGCTTCACCCAATCGAATATTTACCTGTAGTATGGTTTTTCAAGAGAAGAAGAGGGCATCCAAAGGTAAGGCACCTGTACATGTCGAGTTGTCCTCATCCACTACTTCTTCTGCCCATGATAAGTCTGATTCCCATGGTTCCCATCATCATTCCTCCATACCGAGCCCTGTCAATGAGCCTTCATTGCCAGCATCACTTTCAAACTCTAGTCTAAAGTATGCTAAAGAATCACCTTCCAAATCAGGCTTGAAGTTTGCTAAATCTCACCGGTCAGATGCTTCAGCTCAGGGAGTTGATTACTTTCGACAGAGAAACTTTAAGTTGACCAAGAAATTACAGGAGTATGTTAGACTGGGTCGATTTATCAAGTAGGAAAATGCAATTTTGAAAGCTAAGGTAGCCTCTTTACAAACCTTAGTTGATGATATTACAGGGTCTAATCACAGTCTTAGGAAACAGTAAAAGAACAAGGACAAACAATTTCAAAAATTGCTTAGTGTACAACAACAAACAGCTCCATCTCCTCCTCAAGTACAAGTCCTGTTTAATACTTCAGCTTCAGTTTCTGGAGTTTGATCCAAAGCTTGATCATCTACTTTGAGTTTCCAATTTTGTTTGTCTGAAACTTTCTTGCATAGGGACATGCAAGGTCTTCAGTTTGGGGGAGAACTTGGCCTCCTATTTTGACTTGTTCAGCACTATATTTTCTAGTTCCAAGTTCCATGCAACCAAGTAATAATCAGTTCTATTTAGTGATGTTTTGTTCTTGGTTATGCCTTTTAAAGATCAACATTGCGAGGTGCTTTGGTAAGTGACTTTTTAATTGTTATTTATTATTTTGCTTTGTTTTTATGTATATAATGGAACCTTTAGTTTTCATTTAATAATGGGTCAATTAATGAGTCTTTATTTCTTTCATGCAGTGGTCTTTTGGTTATTAGACCCAATGCTTGTCCCGGCGCTTAGAAGATATATGAACCAGCGATTTGGGGGATTTTGTCCACGGAGGAGATGTCTCTCTTGGGTTCACATCGCTTTCCAGATGCATGTGAAGATTATTTAGGTGTTGTTTCATGGCTGTACTTTGCTCAAGGTGTTGTTGTCCTCCATCTTTAGTAGTGTATGGATCTCAAGGGATTTGAATCCAATCTTTTGGTTCATGTATGCCGAGGTAGGTGTAGAATTTTTAGGATAGAGTCAATCCTTGCTCCAAGGTCGATTTTATTTTGTATTTCAAGTATAAAATGTAACTTTGAAACCCTAAGGAGGGAGACACACACATAGAAGACTGTAAAACTCTGCTTTTATTAATTGATCGAGCATTTATCTCCTTAAGCTTTTGATTTTAGACTTGTAGGCGTTGAAGGCAGGGCCCACCTTCAACTCTGACCAACTGTGCATATCATTATTTTCTTTTGCCGTAAGTAAATCCAGATTACATGTTTTAAGATTGTTTTCATAAATGAATGCCAATAGCTTTATTCACTTGTGATTTGGGAATGAGATTCACGTTGACATAGAACTAGTTCGATGTCATTACAATGGGTATGATGAATTTGATTGTATTTAGTTTGTTGTAGGATCAATTGAACAGAGGACTGAAAGTAGATTTGGATTTCATACTTCTTTGCTTCCAGCTTGATACTGGTTATTTGATGGTTGCAATCCTTGTTTAAGAATCCTTTCAGGGTTATAAAGTATTATGAAACTATGGAGTACTTTAAAAGATTGGATTGTATTGTTTCTAAATGTGAAAGAACTTGCAGTACCTATTAAATCTACAGAGGGTTTAAAGATCTTAGTTTACAGAGTATTTAGGGTTTTCCAAACAACATTTTAAATTAGCTATATAGGGATTGGAATCATGCTTCTGTTTACTTCACAGTGTTGAATGAAATTAAGGAAAAGAATCATGGTTCATTAATTGATGACAACATTGTTTCCTAGAGTTTGAATATCAGTTCCATAATACATGCAAATGAGAGTGAGTGTGTATTATTTGGATAGTTCCAATATTCTTTTGTGTGCCTAGAATGCAGGTAGAGTATATTTGACATTAGCAGCAAGTTAAATTTCATTTGTTAACTGTTTGTGAACGATTTAGGGTTAAGAAGAGACAGATTTCATTTCAGTAGTTGTTTGAGAGTGTTAAGTGTTTGTATAAATTTTGGCATCGGATTCTTTAGGTTTGATATGATATAAGACCATTAGGATTGTCCCAGCATCTTCATTTTGTAGGTAAGCTTGGAACTAGGGTTTTCCTTTAATAAATTACTTACCTGCTAGGTTATTTTCCTTGAAGAATAGATCGATAGTTAGTATAGCTTGAGGTTGTTGAAGATTACATTAGATCTGACAATATTGAGGACTGTAAGATAGGGATTAGCAAGCTGATTTCCTTTCTTTAGGACAGACTTATTAACTCTTGGCATTTTGTTTCTTGTTTGTAAGTAGACTAGAATTCCTTTAAGTATGAGCATTGAAACTACTTTGCCCGCACATATGGTGTAGTAGCTTGAAGTATACGTATTATGGTCGATAATTAAATTAAGGTAAATTAAATAGTAATAATTTTACCCAACAAATATATGTATGATATATGTAGAATTTTCAATAAAATGCACCTTTGGAATGAACTAGTTAGGAATGTTTTCAATGATTTAAGTGGAATAATATATGATATCTTTTGAATATTCATTAAAATGCATTTTAGGAATGTTTTCAATCATAAAGAATGTTAGTTATGAATGTTTGTATGTTATGAATTTACATATGCATATATTTTTCTAAAGAACCACTTTAGGAATGTTAGGAATGTTCAATATGTTAGTTGATGTTTATATACAATATGATATACGTGTGTTTAAATGGTTTTCAATCATTAGTGATGTTCAATATTTAATTCTCTTTAGGAATGTTAGTTAGGAATGTTTTCAATCATTTTTAGGTGGAATAATATATGATAGATCTGTATAAATTTCAATAAAATGCACTTTAGGAATGTTTCCAATCATTACGAATGTTCAATAAAAGGCACTTTAAGAATGTTAGTTATGAATGTTTTCAATCATTTTGGTGGACTAATATATAATATCTGCATAATAATCATTAAAATCCAATTTAGGAATTTGTTTTCAATTATAAGGAATGTTCAATAAAAGGTTGAATGGATTTACACCCACATTCATGATTTCACCCATCAGGAATGTTAGGAATGTTCAATCTGTTCAATATGTTAATTGATGTTTATATACAATATGTTGTACTTGTGTCTAAATGATATTTAATCATTATTAATGTTCAATATTTAATGCTCTAGTAATGTTAAATATTTAATAGTTGTGTCTAAATATTTAGTTAGTCATATTTAGTAATGTAAAATCATTTAGTACTTGTGTCTAAATGATTTTTAATCATTAGTAATGTTCAATACTTAATCATTAGTAATGATTTAGTCATTAGTAATGTATTTTTTCTTGTTCAATTAAATTTATGACTTATGTTACCATTTTATTTGAATACTTTATTTGTTCCTTATTATAGCCATTGAATAGCTTTCACATGTGTCTAATTGGTAGGGAAGCATAGTCCATCTACATTAAAAATTCTTTAATCATAACCTTACAGATTATAAAAAACTAAAAAATAAGAAACACCAAAACTAAGCTACAATTCTCTATATTTGCAAAAAACACATATGCTAATCATAAGAGAGATAGGGATTCCATCCATTGTTTTTTATGGAATCATGGGTCCCTTTGCCAATTTGTGTCCCTTATTTAAGAGTGTATAAACTTATATATTAATTTATGGGTAGATAATTGTGAAAGTGATGTTCTCAAAAGCTTGTGATACCTTATTTATATGCTCTATAATAGGAATAAGATCATAATTATAGTTTCTAGTATTTCATTGCATCCTACTAATGGAGAAACAAGAATCATTAAATATTTGAATTTATTTCACAATCCTCTCTTGTGCAAATTCAATCAATATTTTGAAGGGAATAATTCTACATAGTTATTAGAACCCTGGCCTAGGATTTCTTTAAACTTTAGGTTGTGCATTTCAAAATGATGTAGAGTATCTCTAGCATTATTCTACGCATGTGGTCCTTTCATAGTTCCAACAAAAAATCTACAGGATTGTGGTTTGTTAATATAAATCTTGTAATTGTTGTGGTTTGATAAATATGATATCTGTATAATTTTCAATAAAATGCACTTTACGAATGTTTCCAATAAAATGCACTTTACGAATGTTTTCAATAAAATGGACTTTTGGAATGAACTAGATAGGCATGTTTTCAATGATTTAAGTAAGTGGAATAATATATGATATCTGTTGAATATTCATTAAAATGCATTTTATGAATGTTTTCAATCATAAAGAATATTAGTTATGAATGTTTGTATGTTATGAATGTTTGTTTGTTATCAATTTGTATGTTATGAATTTTGTATGTTATGAATTATGATGTTTATATACAATATGTTGTACATGTGTCTAAATTATATTTAATCATTAGTAATGTTCAATATTTAATGCTCTAGTAATGTTCAATATTTAGTACTTGTGTCTAAATATTTAGTAATATTTAGTCATATTTAGTTAGTAATATTTGGTAATGTTCAATATTTAGTACTTGTGTCTAAATGACTTTTAATCATTAGTAATGTTCAATATTTAATCATTAGAAATAATTTTTAATATTTAGTAATGTTAATATTAAATGTTTGTATGTTATGAATTTATACAATTGCACATATCAATTTAGTTATAAAATTATTATAGATCATTTTGATGTACATATGTTGAAGAATCCAAGAACAATATATCATATAATTTACATCAATATAATATATAGATACGCTAAATAATCTAATAACAGTGAGCTATAAGCTCAACAATGGAAGAACACTACTTTATAAGTTTCCTCAATTTAATGTACATAAGCTCAACACTGTAAGAACTTGATATCATATTTAAGTAAAAATAATCAATCTGACATGTACATAAGTTCAACAATCTAATCTAATAGTCTATCATATTTAAGTTTAAAAAAGGCACAGATCTCATAATTTGACAATTTCATAACGAATGTGCTTAAAAAATCATCAAAAAAATATAGCTCAGAACTTATCAATAATCACTCTATTTGAGTGTCACAATTATAAAACCAATGAAGATGTCCTTTCTGTAAAAAGTATGTATCATTTTCAACATGATTCAAATTAGAAACAAGATCTTAAAGGAATGTCATCTTCAATTATTCATTCATGATCAACTTTTGGCATCTTCCATCTTCTAGCTTTCAATTTTTTATTCGATTTAACTTCTATCCACTTTATGCAAGTTGCGCATACCAAATTACTATATTTGAAGCATATGACATCAGGTTGATAGTCTTTAAAGTGAACATCACTTTCAATTTGATATGTTTCTTGAAAAAAATAACCTTTTAATAGAATTGACCCTCTTTCATATATAAAACCTCTATCATCATAGTCCTCCAATAATTTCATCTTTCTCTTTATGCATTGCATCAAATAATATATCACATTTCCATTGTTGTCTATGGGTGCAACCACAACAAATACATCTCCTACACATAATTAAGAACATTCAATTTGTCAAATTCATCTTCATTAAATCAAACCATTTTCATTCATTGTAAAAAATCTTTAAAATAAAAATAGACAAATTTAGTAAAGTATACATAAAATTACCTTCTCTAACCAGATCGGAAATTCTATCACCATCAGTTGATATTGCAATGTCCTATGATTCCAACTTTTCAAAGCTTGCAAGTGGCATTTTTCCTTTTAAATTAATTTGGTTGTGTTTCCAAGGTTTAACATAATTGTCATTGATGTTTTCACAATTTTCTATTGATTCTCTGTCCTCCATGCAAATAGGACAAAAGCATGTTAGCTTCCTACTATCAAATGAAAACACATTTTGGAAGGTTTTTGTTTTGATTGAGTGTAAATCTCAAGTTCCATGAATAGTGCTAGCATCATATGGGATTGATCTGTCTATATATTGATTCCAATATGCCAAAAAAACATGTCCAACATAAACAATTTTACATGTACATGTAAATAAATGTTAGTAGATGTACATATTAAAGTCATTCTAAGTTGAATAATTTTGTTTTGAAAACAAAGTTCATACCTATGCACATCTTTTGATTGTTGATTGTAATCATGGCTGAGATTTAAATGACACCATTGAACAAATTGATTAGCACACACAAATTGATCCGCGGAATGGTTCATTTTATACCTTCAAAGTGCTCGTTTTACACACGCCCCAGCACCATCATGCTCCCCTTTTCCATGACCAGTTTCAAATAACTTCCAACGATGTTTAATATTTGTTTTTTTATGAAGGAAACATAGCCAGAAGAATGATCGTGAAGATTTAAATTTCCCTACACATCCATCTGACCATATCCAATGTTCATTCATTACAACTCCACGTGTTTTCATTGAACCATAAATAATATCAAAACAATGTTGTACATAATGTGTTGTCATGTGTGTGGTCATCGCTGATATAGAAATGGTATTCCTTGATCACATGTCGATTGTCATTCGTGCTTTCTATATCATCAACATTTTGTTGAGCATGTCTATATAGAACATGGACAAATATAGAAACTTGGTCAGAATGATAATATTCACTCTGTATTTGTTTTTGTGCTTCAAATGTGTAATTCTCTGCGAAATCAACCACAGAAAAAATAGTCCCCTGTGGAAAAACGTCACGTGATTGTTTGAATTGCAAGTCTTGCCATCGTGATCTATGTGAATTTTGTATGTAATTATAAATTTCGTTTTCAAACTTCTTCAAAAACTCTGTAACAATGATTTTATCTTCTTGTAAATCTATCCTTTTCGAAAGAACGTTTGAAGAATTTGTAGAATTGTGGGAATAACTGACATAATCATAGCTCTTCCAATCAAATATGATATTTTAAAATGACTGATCGTTAATATCAATAGGATATTTATGGTGGAATAAAGCTAGATTTACACAATTATCACATTTCTTTCCACCGACACATCTTTTGTTGTAAAAAATATCTTGACTATCTCTTTCACATAGAATTTCAGATATAAAAGCATGAATTGTGGAAGGAGGTGAATTCGACCAAAATTTCTTACCAACCCGAAAGAATGTGTCATAATATAATTCAAACTCAAGATGATAGCAACAACAACATGTTTCACAAATAGTGATACGTCTAACATACCATGGCTTTTGTTGTACAAATGTATTGATTGACAAATTCAATTCACTATGTTCATCTTTGAATTTATTGAACAATTGTATTTGAGTCATCTCCAATATATGTTTTGGATGGCTTTCATACTGATTTCGAGATTTTCTGCTTCGTATCACGCCTCTTACATTTGGTGAAACACGAGAATTCACCACCCAATATTCATGCATCATTGCTTTCACACTTTTACCGACCCTATCTTTATGGGGTTGTCTACAAATAATTGCCCAACAAGCAAGCTCATCATTGGCATCTATTTGTAATCAAAATTTGTTATAATTGTACAATGTTTTCCGTGAAGTTTCGATAACCTTTGTGATCTGCGTTGTCAAATGTTTTTGTCTAGTACTAGATGAAATAGTCATCATTTGTATTATTGTACATGCAGCACTAGTATCTTTCTTTCTGGATTTCCCAATCGTTTTTATTGCATTAGCTATATTTTCGAACACATTTTTCTTCACCTTTGAATCTTTTGTCTTCTTTTGAATACCCAATAATGACCAAGCTTCCTTCATTTTCTTGGATATTAAAAAACACCTTGAAATTTGAGCTTGTGTTGCCACTGATTCTTTTTCCAGAAATTCTTCATGCATCTTTTCAACACGATATCGTACAATATGGTAAGGTTTCGTGAACTTCTAAATTTTTCTTTATCAACATTTTGTAACATGTCGTTGTCAATGATGAAGCCACCTATATATATTTCAATTTCAATTTTAATTTAGAATATTTCAAATATACTTAACTTGAATCATAAAAACATGACTCATAATTATAATTATAATTACATGGTTTAAAATATTTATATATATTACCTCTATTGGATTGAATATTTGCATCGTTTTGTGATTCTTCAATGTCTTCAACATCTTCAACATTTGTATCTACATTTGGAAATTATATTCTAAAATACATCATTTACAAAAACAAGTTATTGCAATTTAAACAAATTTACAATATTTGTACATACCTAGTTCAATTTCTTCTTGAGTTTGGTTTTGACATTCATATCATCAACATTTTGATCCAAGTCTCTAGTTACATCATCATTAGTGATGTCTTCAATATTTGTATTCTTTTGTTTATTTTTTTCATGGCATTTGAGCTTTTGCTTTTCATTGTGTAAGGCATCATCTCGAGTGTGATCACATTTCCTCTTTCACGTTTTTTTGTTGCCCATGATTATTCAATGTATACCTTCAACTTAGAATAAATTGCCCTCAAGAAAATCTTAATCATCAAAGAAAAAAATTCACCTTAGAAAATACAATAAAAGCAAGAGTCATCCACCTCAAGCAATATGACTACAAAAAGTAGTGATAATGGCTACAAGGAATGTTATCAACCAAATTTGGCACTTCCAGGCCACGTGAATTACAAAAAAAATACAGTTTATTTAAATGTTATTAAAGTATAATTAACCAATATAAAGTCGTGTTCACTAAATATAAATTACCAGTTAAAAGGCCAAAAAGATGACTACAAAAAATTCATAATTAACCAGTTTAAGGTAACGTTATAAAAAGTAAATATGTCCATAAAATATTGTTCAAAATATTTTAAAAAAAATGTACCATAGACTAAATTGATGCAGAATTTTTAAGAAAATTTGTACCATAAAATATTTTCCAGAAACATCTTCTGTAAAGAAAAAAAGTCTCCACCTTAGAAGATGATTTCTAAAAACACTTTACTATAAAAATTTTACCATAAAAATATTATGAAATTAATCTTTACTATTAAATAAAAATAGTAGGATAACTTCTAAGAACAATTTACCATAACAAATTTTCCAAAATAATGTTTGGTATCAAATAAAAATAGCCTTCAACTTAAAAGATAAGTTTTAAGAATACTTACCAAAAAAGAGAGCCATCCTTCTTCTATAACTGTGTAAGATGTTGATCAAATGCGTTGAGCCTTCATTCATATAAATAAAGAATTGAAACGGTGTTTCGAAAAAACGTTTCAAGTTTTTTTCCGGCCTACGAAAAAAATTCAATAGGGATTTTTGGCCGAACTATTAGTTCGACCGAACTGTTTTCCATCTGTTAAATATAACTTTCGGCCAAACATTTACGGATTTTCGGCTGAAAGATTAATTCTTTTCGGTCGAAAGATTAGTCCAGATGAAAACCTGTAAATTTTCAAAAATGGAATTCCATCCCATATCTGACTCTTCTTCCAAGTTTGGAGAGATCGGATCATATCAAATACTTACAATTTCTCTTCACAAATAATACCATTAGTTGCATAATTCAATCTACTTTCTATAGATGCGAATTTTGTTGAAATTGGTGTGATCCACTAATTTTATTTATTATATTTCTTAGAAGGTGTCTGGATTGCTTCAAAATTTAATAGAATTCATTGGAATGAAAATTCAATAACTTCTTAAAGACACGATGAAAAAATTTGGAAAACATGGTCCTCAACATTGATGTCTTGTATTCAAAAGAGTACTTTTAGTTTTTTTGTTTTGAATTGGAAATTAGGGAAGATGTTGTGTCAACCTAAACATGTCAGTTTTATGCTAGTTTTTTAGATTGGTCCACTTCAAAAAATTCTAATAATTATTTCATGTTGTTGTTGGATACAAACTTATAGACAAATGTTGATACAATCTATCTAGATTATCATAACATATTTTTTTTAATGAACAATAGTTGAATAATGAATTAACTTGTGTGTAAAAACATGACTATTTTCCAGAATTTCATTAATTAATAACATGCTATCAAAAACTTGCAAAAATGACATATCAAATGCCAATAAAAAAAATCTAAAAAATATCCGATAGAAAGCTAACACAATTCTCTACAAATTTTGTTTTTACTACAAAATTAAATTCTAAATACAAATCTAATTTTTCTTTGCTCGAAGTTGACATAATTACAAAAACAACACTCCTTTTCTCATTACCCCCCCCCAAAAAAAATAGACACCCAGATTCATGATTTCACCCAAACACATTATACCATCATAATAAAAAATTAGACTCATGTAGCATATATGGATATGAGTTTAACCACCTTTAATTTCCCTAGTTTTCGCTTGTCTTGTGAATACACACCCTTCAACTTTTTCACTTTGATTTGAGCCCCATAGTTGTGGCCCTTCAATATTTAATTCATTGCACAATTTGGTGAGATAAACTGTTGATTTGAACAACAAGTACCCTTGAAGCATGAAACCTTCAGTACAAGCCTTTCGCTTTACAATTTTTTTCAAAACCTTTAAATAACGCTCAACAAGAAACATTGTTCTTGTTTGAACTAGTCCACACATCTCTATTTCATGCAATAGATGCACAATGTAGTGTTCTTGTGCATTGAAGAAACTTGTTGGTAAATATTTTTGCATGTCACACATTAGAATGGGAACTTCTTTCTTCCACATCTTTAAGTCTTTGTTGTGTATCTCGGTTGAAGTGACCCACCTAAAATAGAAATAACTAATATAAACCCAAATTTATTTTAAGGAAGAAAATAATTTAGATGAACAACTTCCTATTATATTGCATTATGCATAAAGAGACATTTTTTCTTATATAGGCAATGCATTATACATAAAAAAAATTGCTCAACTTGTAGATTTTCCTCTTGATGTTGTCATCCATATTGTTTGGAAGGCTGACTGGTAATAGGTACTGCATATAGAATGTCCAAGTTGATTAATAACACATGAAATATAAAATAAATGAAAAAATAAAATAATTTTAAAGGCATATAATATATAATATAGATAACTTCAACCAATTTGCACATATGCACCCTAAGGAAATTGTGCCAATCATGAGTCTTCATTCCAACAAGTTCATTTCCTTTCGTGAATGCCTTCTTAAAATTTACTCCAAAACTTGTTGGGAATCTTACTGATTTTATGGATTTAATCATCTGCCCTTTACCCTACTTTGTGAGAGACCATGGATCATCTACAAAGTTACCATCATCATCTGGCCAAAGATGAGGCATTCTTCCTGCTTCTTTTAGGTCCATCCTCACTTGTAGCTTATTTAGTGGTTTCCCATGTGTTGAACTCTTCTCAAATAGAATATTATATAAACAATAAGATACATTCTTACCTGTGTGCATTATGACAAACACATGAACAATAGGTAGGTCTTCATAGTATGACAACTGTGAAAATATTGTCTTTCGAGTCATTCCTGGAGGAAGGGATCCTATCACAAAGGAAAAAGATAATAAATTTACCAAATTCACTCTTTCAAGATGTGATTGTATAACATTAGGAATGTCGACATGATAATTACCATGTGTGTTTATATATGCATGCATCCATCTCTTGGGATTCATGTTCAAAGGTGCTCTGACAAGGCACTCCTTCCCACCAAATTCATCATTATCTTGTAAACTATATAGGTGATTAATGTTTAGAAACATTTTACACTCATCATATACAGTCTTTCCCAAATGTTGCGATCTTCTAGATGAGGTAAAAGGCCCACATGTTGGGCATCCATATGTTCCCTTCGTCTAAAGGCCTTTGATTTTTATATGCAAGATTGAAAGTAATAATTTAAGGTGTTATTATGAAATAAATAAAATAAATAACTACAACATAAGGTGATTAACACAAAGAATAACGCACCACAACACAATGATAGACCCGGGGCATCATGAATTGTGAAAATAAGCATTCCATGAAATTGAAATATCCTTGAACCAATAGGACGAGACAAGTCCTTCATATGAATTCCTTTCCAAAGCATCAATAACTCATCTATTAAAGGTTCAAAGTATGTGTCCATATGTTTAGGTTGATTTGGACCTGCATAAAAATTAACTTCAAGTTTTTATTTGCATCATTAATTACTTACCATTACCATATGGAATCAATACTGTGCATTTCCATAAAGTATAACCTGGTATGATCAATGTCAACATAGCATGTTCCTTTTTTGTTGAAATCCATGGGGGTATGTTGTTGTTGATAGAAATTACTGGACATGTAGACCATTTTGATGATTGATTTCCATAAGGATTCACACCATCCAATGCTAATTATATTCTTGCATTACGTAGTTCATCTTTGAACATTGGCCACTTCTCCTCAATATTGTGGCATACCAATGCATCAGCTGGCATCCTCATAACACCATCTGTTCTCCTTCCCCTCACATGATAATCCATTAGCTATGACATTCCCTTGCATCCAAATAACCTCTCAAATTGTGGGGCTAAAGGTATATGGTGAAGTACCTTCCATCCAACATTTTTTGACGGTGCACTTGTATGGTACCTCTGCTCGCCACATTTTTGGCATTGATCTAAGGATTTCTTGCCATCTCCATAATATAGCATGCAGTCATTGGGATATGCATCATACGACTTGGAAACATCCATGCCTAAATCCTTTGTTAATGGCATGATCTCATATTTTGATTTAGGCAATTTTTTATTAATTGGAAGGTGCATGCTTGATAAGTTAATGGTTTAGAGTGGCATTAAATTTTTAGAAACCTTTATTGAGAATAAAATTGAAATTTCCATTCGGTAAAAAAACACACTTACTGTAGAAGGTCAGTGAAACTATTGCTTGTCAATACATGGACAACTTTTAAGTTAAGCAGGGATAACACAGCTTGCAATATGGAGCATCATGCACCCGGGTAAAGTGATGCCCTTGCCATATGTAGAATGTTGTTACCATGAGGTTCTCCTTTAGAGTCTATATTGATTGAATTTATAATATATCTTGCATTGGGATCGATATTTATTTGTTCTTGTACATGTGCATGGTCATCATTAGAACAATCATTTTCCATACAATCATCATGTATATAGTTCTCATTGTTGGGGCTATGATTAACATTGGCTTCAGGACACATGTTGGGTAACCTATTACTGCTTCCAATTGTTAAAATATTATTTAGAATTCTAGTGGGAATTTCTATATTCATTTCTTCATCATCCTCCAAAAATCTTTGCATAGGACCATTTATCTTTAAATGGATACTCTCGACATGTCGTTTTTGACGTCTTCTACCATAGCAATGATTGCATGAGCAATAGACATCCATTTTCCACCATTCATATGTTCCATATTCAGGATTGTTTATGTCCGACATTGGAACCTGCAAATTCAACAAAGAAGTTTACTTATATTGGTCTCGTGCAATGAAATATATAAATATGTGGTCTCAAATGTTTTCATGTAAAAAAATAGTGCAATAAATAACAAAAATACCATGGAGAAATACAAATCATAAAAATGATATTAATGCTACTTAGTTGTAACTAGAGAACCATGGAGAATATTATTGAACTCTCATGCCTTGCTCCAAAACCATAATAAATGTTGAATATTGTAAAGAAACTGTATTAAATAATGTATTTCTTAAATTCAAGAGTTGAGTTACACTTTTGTTTCCTCTTACTAGAGCAATATAAGCCTCTGCTTGTGTGCTAACAAAAGTTACATAAGAACAAATGCAAGAACTTGTGAAGGGACTCCTCCGAATCAGTTGAATTTACCCATCTCCAAGACCGAGAGTCAACCTAATCATCTCAAAGAGCCCAATGGATTGGAATTCTACTTGGTTTGAAAACACAACCAGTGAATTTATCCACATCCTCGTTGATAACTGATGAGTGTGTAGTTTTGCATGCACAAACTATAGAGGATATGTTGGAGTAGTTTTACATAACAAGATGTGAGAAACTAAAGAGGATAAGTTGACACATTGTAAAATTTATTTCTTAATGACACATTAACAAGTTAATAAAATATAAAGGATACTAAATTTGACAACAAATAATAATTCATACATTCTAAATTTTAGATATAAAACTAAATTTTGTAAATATTAAAATTTATACTTACATCATATCTACAATAAAAATAGTAATCCAATAATATAAAACCTCAAAATTAAAAATATACCATAAACAAATTAAAGATATACCATAAATAAATAATTTTTACATATTTAATATGCTAATGGCCCCTTTGAAATAGTGTGTTAATGAAATTTTATTTAAATAAGGACATAGGCCAATGTTCCATAATGGGCCCTTTGAAACATTATGTTAACCTAATTGTTTAAATTAAGACGTATGTTTTAAAAATATACATAAATGCAATTTTAAACAAGAGCCATGAGGTGGCAATGTCCCCAACATTGCATCTGTGTTGGTTGGTGGTTTACAGTTGCTTTCTCCCTTATTAAAGAGATATGAGATAAAAAATGTGATGACGCTAAAGACATTTATATATATAGCTAATTTTAATTTTACAGAAAGAAAAGAGACTAGAAAAAACGAGACATCATACATAGTGGATTCCACAATTTAATTTAGTGACAGGGTGACGAGGAAGAATTTAAACTAGGGAAAGTAAACAATTTCTTGGAATATAATTTGTGGTATATTTGATCTCCAATTCAACATGCATAAATGTTCAAATTCAACAATTTGACATGGGTCCTCTAGTTTGATAGAGGTGTTGTTTTGTTGGTAACCTCTCTAAATTTCCATGGATTTGTACCTCCTACGTACTTACGGACTCATCGAGCACAACTCAAAGATAGAGAAATTAGCATTTTGTGATCATGTGTGACCCCAACTTAAATGTTAACAGAACAAACAACCCTATAAAACCAAGCGACAGAAGAACTACAATCATTTTTATTTATAAGATGATGGAAAAAATATACAACATATAAATGAAGTCATTTTGATTTACAGGGAATCCGGAAAATGTCCATCCCATAACTTTTGATAGTGATTCCAACTTGATATTGACATGTAAATACATGTTATCAGTAGCTTAACTAGAAGCTAAGGATTGCAAAGAGAAAAGGAGACGTGTCACAAACACATGAACATTGTAACTTGAATTTTAATGGATCAACGTAGAGAAACCCTAGAAAAGTATGTGTAAGATTGATTGATTGATTTAAAATGGAACATAATCCCTAGAACAAATTTTACAGAGTATAAAAATTTCTTAAATTGCAACCAATTATTTTCATGAAACATATTAAAAAAAACTCTACAAGTTTAACCTATTTTTATAATTTTTTTGTAAATCATTCTATCATATTGTTTTACCATATTGTACGTTCATTCGGGATGTTGTGAAAGTTAAGGCTAAAAACATTTTCAAATAAGACAAATGATTTTAAATATTAGGACAATAATTGTATGAGAAAATTGAACAATTAAAGTACTATCTATTGAACTTATAAATACTTTAAATATGAAAAATTAAAATTAAAATTGATTATTATATGAATATATTACTCATTTTCACAATAAGTTTTACAATAAAAAATTATTGTTTTCATATTCATATTTTCGCCTTGTGCTATTTAAAATATGCATTTTAAAAAGTCTAGCCTCTGTTTAAAATATACATTTTAAATAAGTCTAGTTCAAAGACATAAAATTAATTATATAACTTAAATGCTTCTTATTTTTGTAGAAAAAAATAAAAGAGTCGAACGAAAAAAAATAAAAAAGTCAAACTACATGGATGAAGATTTTCACATTTCTAATGAAAAAAAAATATGTTTTTCGTATTTGGGATGAAAAGTAGTTTAAATAAATTTTTTATTATATAATTTTTAGTTAAATTGCAATTTTTTAATTTTTTTAATTTGTGTTTTGAATATATAAATGGATTCAATTTCTTCAAAATTCTTTCTTGATTATGAAATTTTGAGAAAAAAAAAGATCATAATTATTTTTGCAATATTAGGGAAAAACCCATATCTCATCAATAATTACTGTTCCAAGACCAAGTCGTCTAAGCTGGAATTAAATGCTTAGTGAATGTTGTATCACTACTTCATAACATCAACATGGTACTGAAAATTGGTTTCATATTTTAGCTAAAAAATGAAGCCTGTGACATATGGTCTACAGCATGAAAATTTGTATACTATTATAAGAATGTGAATTGATCATAACACATCAAATAACGTTTGATATCTTCCCAAAATAAAATTGGAACTTGGAGTCGTGTTTCAATGATGTAAATGTTTTTTGGTATTTTAACAATCAACAATAAGCTATACCCTACATCAAAAGGCCTAATTGTCCAACTTGGGTATTCATGAATTTTGCTTTCTTCTGAGATGTCATAGGAAATGTTTTTTCAATCGTGAATTCTACACATTGCAGAAAGTAATTATCTTGACATTCCATGGAGTTGAATCCTTTTTAACTAAGGAGTGCCTTATTTCTATAATTTGACCAACGAATTTACATTTTTTTTGCAAGAGGTTGTATTCATATACTTGCGTAACACAACAAAGTGACTAGTTTCAAGAAAACTCCACATCATTGGAAGAGTGGGATGTTGCTTGTCAGCCTTGATACTTATGCATTTCACCTAAGCCACAGTAGAACATGGGCATATAAAATGTATGAGGCATCCGTTGATCCCTAACTCTATCAATTTAAAAGCTAATCAACCAAGGAGAAAGAAGAGGAATTCAGAGCAGAATATAATCAATGCCCATTAATGTTTGTTATTAGCTAGAATAACCTAGGAATGTAATACAATATCAATAAAACTGGAGCATGCTCAGTCATTATAGAACACTTGCACTTCTAATTAAAGTAAAAAATCATCATTTAGTGTTCTTAGGAACTTTAAGGTCTCTGGGGAATTTAAGATGATAGATAAAGCATTGTGACAATCATTAAACTCAGCCTTAACCTGCCCCTTGATTTATTCTCTAATTATTCAAGTTCGTGTTATTCTATGATCTTGTGCTTTTTTATACCAGAGATGTTAAGAGGAATTTTCTGAGAATTTTTGGTTTGCAAACTTTCCCTACCACTTTTGATTATGATTTCCTGGCATGAATAAAGAACATAATGAAATTCCAGGTTACCAGCAAATTTTAGATAATGACAATGAAAAGACCTAAACATGTGAGCATACTTACTTACATCTAAATTTTATAGCCATAATACAACTTTGGAAGTTTGGAACTATGTTATCCCAGCAAAAAAATTTAGTCTTTATTCAAGTATCATAGAGATCTTGCAATAATAGTAAATCCCAGGATGAGATTCCGAACAGACAAAAGGAAGACACACAACTAATTCCTGGGTGTCAACAGGTGGAAAAATCCTTAGGAGAACATACAACCACAATAATGACTAGTGCACAGCTCAAAAATCCATTTATAGTAGACATACTCCAATATTTAATTAAGACCAAAAATCACAAGGGATCTTGAGCCTCTTTTAACTATTCAAAAGAATGAAAATGGGAATTATTTTTAAGGCTAGCTATAGATATTTCTGCGAGGTAGCTCTTTATAAATGGTAATAAGGTAGTACAAAATGTCAGAGATATTCTGAGAGAAGAATTTGCTTGCATTTGATAATTATTAACATTCTAAGAGAAGATGACCCCAAGTGAATATTTTATATACCCATTTTCAGTCAAGATGGGACTCCAAACTTGAGTAAGGTCAATCTCAATTGACTCTATGACAATTGAGTGGACTTGCATCCAGTCTACTTCAGACTGGGGTAAAATCAGAGGCTAGTTTAGTGCATTATATATGCCTAGTAACAATTATTAGCAATAATAATTTATGTGCCATATAGGGTCTTCTTGATTGGAGATATAAATTGTACTTCACGATGTTCACATGTAATTAGGTTGTAACTATTATGAAATTTTTTGGACTGTCATTACACTAAACCAAGGAAAACCGGTTGCTTTCATTCAAAATGTTTCACTTTTTGCTCAAC
>LPNX010202915.1:53802-79993 GCA_001517045.1 Pseudotsuga menziesii
TGGGGATTCTTTCTTAATGGCAATCTACCATATAATAAGGACAAGGGTACTCTTGATGAAGAACACCACTATTCAGCTGAAATGGTTAGCTCAGAATACTCAAGTGTTTCTGAACAGATAAGGCCCATTTATAGTGCATCATGGGGACTAACTTGTGGCTCCTCCCTATGTGGGAGACAAATATGAGGTCACTTTCCATTTCACAAGGACTATGGTCTTTGATAAAACCTCCTGAAATATGCCCTGCGAAAAAAATTAAGGGTGACTCTATTATTATTATAAAGTGAATGCACTTCTAATTACCCAAGATGCTAAAGCGAAGAATTAAAAACAAGGATTTTTATTATTGATTTTCAACCTAGGAAGTGTCTTCTAGTACAAACCCTAAGTTGGAAACTTGGCATTGGTAACATATGAAAAATAAATGACTGTGAAACTTTCAAGTTCAAAGAAAAAACTTCTGGGTGAATGGAAGATGATGGTAGCTTATCCATAAATACAAATGTAAAAAAATTATCCATCCATGTGGGATGCATAGTGCAAGTACTTCCAGTTTGGAAATTTCAAAGGATTTATTCATTCTTTATGTTAGTAATGATGCTTCAGATATCACAAGCATAACATCTGGAAAGGAAAGAAGTTAAAGGCATAAAAGGAAGTAACAGAGAAAAAAATTGTTTCGTAGAATTTTTAACTGAAATATCTGTAACAAGGGGCTAGTGTGAACCTCCCTAGCTATGGTCAAGACTTGGAACATGGGTTTCCTTATAAGGATGGAGTTATGTTTGAACCCTGAACCTGGCCTTCTCAAGATCAAATCAAAATATAATACTTTATAGGAACAAGATTTAAAATGCATTTTCTTTCATGCAGATAAGTTCACTCACTTTTGTTCATGGAAACTATCTATTCTTAAAAAGTATTGTTTTATTAATTTTTATCACTAATGGATTAAATCAACAGGAGTGACATGCCTAGGGATATTTCAAACCAAAATTTGTATATTCCAGGGTTAGCTCCAAAAATCCCAGGAAGGATCTATTATTTATTTGGCAAACCCATCGCAACTGCAGGTATAAGAGTACTACTATTTTATCCATGCTTGTGCATGCCAATACATGTATATGTCAAGTGGAGATAAATATTCATTGAAGTCTACATCTTTGCCAGTTACCATGAATTTCTGTTGGGTTCCTCCATTATAAAAGAGAAGGGAATGACAATATCAGTGATATTCTTTGAAATTGCTTTTATGACCTCTAGTTCTCGATAAATGAATGTGCTTTTTTCTTTTGGGTTCATCCAGATTAAAAGAGAAGGGCATGAAAATAGCAGTGATATTCTTTGAAACTTCTTTTTATGACCTCTAGTTCTCGATAAATGAATGTTCTTTTTTCTTTTGGGTTCATCGAGATTAAAAGAGAAGGGCATGAAAATAGTAGTGATATTCTTTGAAATTGCTTTTATGGCATGTATTTCTGGATGTATGGATGTGCTTTCTCTATCTCTTATAGAAATCTCACTAATTGTGTTGCCTACTTTAATTTCCAAGGATATTTACAATCTATTTTATTTGAGTAATGTCTACTTCAATTCATTAACATCGCAGATTGTTTTATGCCATTGTTATTGATAAATATCCATAACTAGATTTTATTGTTTCTTATACTCATGGAGAAATAATGAGATTCAGGACAAGGAGAAAGCACATTCTCTATACCTGCACATAAAGGTTGAAGTAGAAGCAGCTATGACATATTTGCAAGAGAAACGAAAAGAAGATCCTTACAGACAGATTTCATGTCCAATCCTTCAGAACTCAACAAAGCTCATTGAAAATCCTTCAACACACTATTAGGGAGTAAATCTATATCTGTGATTATTTACTTTCATTGTATCAGCTAAAAAATCAATAGTATAGGTACAAGAATTCAACATACCCTTTATCACCAAGCTGGGTGGGTAGACGAGATAGACCAAGAGGAGGAACTAGACACACCAACAGACCACGAACAGAACGGTGGAGTAACCAAGCGCCCAACAAGAAACCAAAAACCAAGATTATTAACTAAAATTGGGGAAAATGCATAGCTAGTTTTCGCGGGAAATTTTTCGCAAACACTGGACAAAATGGGGAAAATGCATAACTTTTTTTTGCAAGAATTTTTTTTCAAACACCAAACACACCCACAACTATCGATCAAGTGAAGGCCATATCAAATCTTAAATGCTATTTAAGAATTTTGTTGATAATTGTACTATTGTTGAGATTTGAAAATCCTCGTGAAAGTTTTACATTACAAACAAATAAACTCGATGTAACTCAAGTAGTGGAGTAGGAGGGAACGAAAAAAAATTAATAAACTTAATAACAATAATATGAAATTGATGGGATATTATTATATATTAATGTACTATTATTACATATAATAATAACTATCTAACAATTGCCCCCCAAAGGCTTGAGACCACACTCTTACAAAATCATACCAAATAAATGAACGTTATATGTAAATGATTATTTACTTTTTTGGAAACTGTTCGAAGAGACACGACCATTAACATGTTGATAATTTTGGTCGATGCGTTTAAACTGTGAGAAATTTGTTTGACACGAGTAAAAGATAGATATTGTGATGTGGCTAGGTGAAGTTGCATCTAACCTGTTGTGATCTTGTTAAGTGAAGTTGCGTTTAACCTGTTATCTTGTTTTTAATGGGTCTTAACGGTTTGAATAGCAACAAATTTATTGGGTCTTTTAATTGTTTGAATAACAAAAAAAATTAACTACATTCTTAAAAAAATGTAAACCTTTTATGTTTATTTGTATTCACATTAATGAAAACAATGCGTTAAAGAGTAAAGTATAATAATTGAAATAGTTATTAGAAATAGTGACGAATAATAAATAAGGTAATTATATAATAAATTAAGCCCTTTTAATATAATTAATATTAGAGAGTGAAGTATAATAATTGAAATATTTATTAAAAATTAGTGGTAAATAATAAATAAGGTAGTTAGATAATATGTTATTATTATTAGTTGTAGTAGGTGTAATTGGTATTTAAGGTTGTTTGTAGGTTGAAAGACTCTTGAAATCACAATTTTTAATTATTGAAAATTGTGATTTTGGAGTGCTAACTTTTTATGGAAGAAGTATGTTTGAATTATTGAGGAGTACATTAATATTTAGTTATGAATGACTTTCAAGTGCACTAAGGCTAAAGTGTGGACCTTCGTGCTAGTTGAAATCTTAGTAGGGAAGGTTGATTACAATACAAATGTCCATAAGTCTCTAGAGGTTATGTTAGGAAGTGCAAAGATTTACCATGATTTACAGTCAAATTTATTGTCTTCGACTCTTTCTCTTGGGGTTGATGAACTCTTAGGGTTAGATACATTTTCAAGCCTTGATAATGAGCATCGGGTTTATCACAAAATTAATCAAGGTTTAGTTTTGACACCTGGAAATGGAGGATGTGATCATTTTTAGTCATGATCCTTTAAGTAGCAAAATGAAATTCTTGGAATTGATTTTATTGGGAAGTGTTTGTGTATGGATGACCTTCATGGTGTTTCTATAGGAAGAAGGGAGGTTTGTAGTGTTGATCAATATAAACAATGGGAAGGGTTCTACCACAGAAAGAAGGAAGGGCATCTCCATCTGGTTTTCCTCAAAAGAGATTTAAAAAGTGTGTTAAGAAGAAAGCAAAACCTTTAAACCTTGTGTTGGGGAAATATATTTGTTTGAATGGTGTTGTTGTGAATAGTGATATGACTTTGGAAGGGAGATTTTCGGGCCATAGAGTTGGTGAACAAGGTTTAAAAGAGTGGATATCATCGAACTAGAGTGCTCTTTTAGGTTATGTTCATGTATCTTTTGTACTTAATTCTTGAGGTTTGGCTTTTTATTATTATTCAAGAATGCTCAACCTACAGAAATAATCTATAACAACTTGTGTTGTTGGGACACATGTGTTCTCTTTATCAAGAAATGGATACCTCTATTTGATGCTACTTTTGAGAGGTATGACTTGTCCTCGGTCCAAATCCAATTGACAAATCTTCCTTTTGAGTTTTGGTCAAATAATATTTGCAAAGCTATAGGTAACTCTCTTGGTTCTTTTAAGGAAGTGAACTTATCGTATCTTTCTATTGGTCAGACGTGTGTGGCTAATATCCTGGTGATTTTGGATCTTCAGGAAGGGCTTGTGGAGAAAATTTGTCTACAAAAAGATGGTCATAAGCATGTCCATGCCTTATATTATCAAGGAATCCCCTTTAATTGTAATAGATGTCACCTTTAGGGGCACCTAGTTGAGGAATGTTCTTTATATTTTGGTAGAAAGTGTGGGACCAGAAGGAGAATGGGAATAATATAAATTCTATGAAGAAATTGCAACTTCATGCTTATTATATGGCTATAATCGAGTGTCATATTATTGGATCAGTTGATGGCTGCAATTATCCTGTTTTAAATCCAGATGCGTCTTTATTTCCTAAAGAGGTAATGGAAGAGCTTGGTCTAATCAGTGAACTTGTAAATGATGCAACTAATTTGTTTTCAATCCAAGATGCCCTCAAAGAAGATCCAGGTAGTTAATAATTACATTTGGACCCATTTATACTAGGGGTTCAAGCTAGGGGTGTTATATTTCCCTCCCAATTAAAATCTATGCCATCCTCAATGTTTTGTTGTCCAAAAAATGATGAACAAAACTTCAAATTTATTTACATATATACAATCTTCAAAATAGACAGGGATACTCTTCCCGCATGTTGTCTTCAACTTCCCAAGTCGCTTCTTCAAGACTGTAGTGGGTCCATTAGGATTCTACCTATCCTATGGCCCTATTCCTGAGAACCTTGGTTCTTCTATCCAATATGTAGATTGGTTGTACTTAGATTTATCCTTCTAGTTCCAGCTGCATCACAGACCGATTAAGTATATGATTAGAATCATAAATATACTATTTCAATAATGAAACATGAAAAACATTGTGTACTTTAACCATTGGAGGTAGATATAGCTCATAAGTCACTGGTCTAATTCTACTTAGGACCTCAAATGGTCCAAAAAATCTAGTAGCTAACTTTTTACAGTTACCTAGTCTTAGTGAACGTTTTTTGCCTTTAACCTTTAGGAACAATTTGTCTCCAATCTGGAATTCTCTATGCATTCTATATTTATCTGCATAGCTCTTCTATCGGTCTTGTGCTATCTTAAAGTTCTTCTTGATCCAAGTTACCTATTGTTCCATGTCCAGAAGCATTTCTGGCCCAATTATCAGTCTATCCATAGGCTTGTCCCATTTCACTGGAACATTAGGTTTCCTTCCATAAAGTGCTTCAAATGGGCTCATCTTCAACGATGCCTGATAACCATTGTTATACGAAAAATCTGCTAAATACATGCAGTCTTCCCATTTGTTGGGCTTGTCCATTACATACATTCTAAGCATGTCTTCAATAACTTGATTTAGTCGCTCAGTTTGTCCATGCATCTATTGATGATAAGCTATACCGAGGATGAGTTTAGTTCTAAATTATGGAAACAAAATTTTCAAAAAGTTCGAAGTGAACTTTGGATCTCGATCGAAAACAATTTCTATAGGAATACCATGCAACATGGTAATTTTCTTCATATAGATTTATGAAATCTTAGCTTCCTTAAATGTTGTCTGAACTAGTATAAAATGAGATGATTTTTTCAACTTGTCAACCACTAACATAATATAGTCATGTTTATTTAGTATTCTTTATGATTTTTTAAGAAAATCAATAGTCACTACATCTCGCTTCCATTATGGTAAAGACAATGGATGGAGTAGACCGGCATGATGTTTTTTCTATGATTTCACTCTCTGACATTCCAAGCACTGAGCAATATACCTGGCCATTTCTTTCTTCATTCCTGGCCAATAGATTTCTTAACTATTTTCAAATGATTTTGATAACTAGGGTGACATGCATAATATACATTATGCATTTCCTATAATATCATTTTCTTTATTTCACGTTTAGCTCATATATAAAATCTGCCATTAAATTGAAGAATTCCATCTTCAACTAATGCATACCTAGAAAATTTTAATCGTCTGTTGCTTGAATGCAATGTTCTTTCAACCTATAGATAATGATTAACTACTTTCAACACCTCTTGTAACTTGATTTTTAAATCAGACTTCCAATCATTGATGGTTGAAACTTGCATTAACTAGATTCTTTTGTTGAGTGTATCAACCACTCTGTTCATTGGATGGCTATAAGATTCCTATAGGGATAGAGGTTCAAGTATCCTCTTTGATCCATGTCCAAGTGTCAAAGGCCCCAAGACATGGATACATAGTGGCATGGATATCCATGTAAGGTCATGCATGGTGCTCTAGGAAGTTTTCATGAGTCTAGATGCCACAATTGTTTCTTTAATTCCAAAACATGGTTTTTTTTCCTAAAATATCATTCCCAAGGCCCTAAGACATGTAGATACTACTCAAAACCACATAGTGGAAATTACATAATCAATCATAGGCCAATGATACCCTTAAGAGGCCCCGTATTTTTAGTGGAGGCAATATTCTTAGCCTTAGATGTATAAAAAAATCATTTTGAGCTCAATATTAAGGCCGCCTCCACTAACCATTTGTAAGGACCCAAGGCCATAAGACCTTTATAAATAGTGCCATATATAACCCTCTTAAGTGATCAATGGTGCTTCTAGGTAGTGTTCATGGATTTAGATGCCTCAACAATTTTTTAAGGAAAAAAACACAGTATTCTTCCATGGAACATTATTCCCAAGGGATTAAGACATGTACATAGTACTTAAACACCACACAATGGTAAAAACATCCTAATCATAGGTCAATTATACAAATTAGGATGTTATGTGTGGTTGGTGGAGGAAAACTTCTTACCCCTAGATCACTACAATATTCCTTTAGGGGAAAATGTTGAGGTATCCTTCACTAACCTTGTCGAAGGCCCCAAGGCCACAAGACCTCGATACATAGTAGAATGGATACCCAAGGCCACAAGAATTGGATCCATTCAATATCATGCATAGTGATCAATGGTGCTTCTTGGTATTGTTCATGTCTCTAGATGCCTCAACGATTTCATTAAGGCCAAAAACATGGTCTTGTTGCATGGAACATAATTCCAAAGGGATTGAGACATGCACATACTACTTAACACCACACAACTAAACAACATCCTTAGTCATAGGCCAATTATAAAAATTATGAGGTTGTATGTGGCTGGTGGAGGAAAACATCTTACCCCTAGATGGCTACAAGATTCCTTTAGGGGAAAAGGTTTAGGTATCCTCCATAACCATGATGAAGGCCCCAAGGACACAAGACTTAGATCCATAGAACAATGGATACCCCTATGAAGTCTTAGTTTCCTGTCTTATCCATGTCTATGGTCCCACGACCCATCCTTAGTTCTAAAAACCTTCTAATGGTTCCATGTTACAACTTATAAGCCAAATATCCTACATAGAGGCCATGTGTGGTAGGTTAAGTGTTATTCATCACTCTATCTTGGTTTAGGCCTCAATACTTACACATAGTTCTCAAAATACCATAACGGTACCAATATTCTCTATTGAAGGTGAAGGATCTCCTTGAGAGTCCATTTGTGTTTGTCCAAGGCATTGTTATTAGCATTGGAAACACAAAATAGCCCTTTAGGGACTAAGTCCTAGGTTTCCTCCTTCACCATGTTCAAGGTCTTATGAATAATACCTTGTGCTCATGAGTTCATAATGGTGTTCACATCACCATTTTTAGGTCAAACATCCCCTTGAGAATTCATGTGTTTTAGCTAAAGGAATCATTCTTGGGACTAAAATCATTAATATGCATTTAATGGATTAGGATCAGGAATTGTCTACCAACCATGTCCAAGGCCCTGAGACACATACTTTGGGCAAACTATATTCTAGACAGGTTGATGTGTGGTTTATCAAGGCATTGATATTTAACCTAAATGCATATAACTTTACTTTGGGGAATAAGGCCTAACTTTCCTTCGTTAATCATGTTCAAGGCATAGAGATGCATACCTATTATACAAAATGTTCTATTGCCACTTGTATCCCCACTTGAAGGCGAGGAAAAGCTTGAGAGGTCTTAGGTGGTGGTTAAAGGTATTGTTGATGGCCATGAGTACCTATAAAATTTATTTGGAGTCATATCCCCACATTTACTCCCCAAACCATGTCAAATTCCTTTAAATCCATACATACTACTCATAATATTCCAATGGCTCCCTTAACCCCACTTAAAATAAAACGATACCCTTCGTATCACTAGCCAACTAAAAACAGTAATTTGGGCCACAGTTTCTTCTTCCATAGTTTTTTCCCTTTTTATTTTTTGGTTGGATGTTGGCCGCTCTCAGAATGTCATAAGATTCCTTCATTGCGAAGGAATATTTTTTTCCATATCCCCATCGGAGCTTGTCTTCCCCTGGATTCCTTATTATACGCATATTATTGAGGGCTTCTTCCACCCTATCCACCTCTTCCCCTGGACCAAGACGTTCCCACCATTCCCTCTCTTCCCATACTTGGAAGTCCTGGTTGTCTACTTGGTTTATCCATATGTCTTTGACCTTAGTAATTCCATGGGTGATACTTTCTTCCAGGATTCATTAAAAATACATTCCCCGCTTGAGTGGGGGTAATCATTGTCGCGATTCCTCCCATGCCCGTGTTTTTTGGCCATTCATTACTTCCCAGGAGCTATGTTCTTGGACCAACCTCCTTCCTAGCCATGATGTTCACCATATTTGGGATCCAGGAGTATCTTCTGTGAACAGTATAAGATCTCTTCTATCCCATCCCTTAGCATACTTAATATGCCACATATTCACCCAAGGTTCTCGAGCATGGGTGACCCATATCCACCACATCTTGATCCCACTTACCACATTTTCATGTTCATGGTCCCAGAGGCCTAAACCCCCATGGTGTTTAGGGGTGCAGACCATTTCCCATTTCACAAGAGCCCATTTCCACCTTTCATTGGTGCCATTCCAGAGGAATTCTCATTGCATGTTCCTTATCTATTTCAAGATATCCTTTGGAGCTGCCAAGGTGGAAAAGAGATAAGTTGACATTTCCTGTAGGTCTAATTTTAGGAGTACCAATCTACTAGACAAATTAAGGGGTCTCAAAGTCCATTTTGTCAACCGCTTTTTCAAACTATGCAACAATTCCAGCCATGATCCATTTTTGGAAATTGAATTAACCAAAGGGGCTCCTAGGTATTTGGATGGAAGGGAGCTCTCCTAGAAGCCCAATATCTGACATATATTCCTTCTTGAGATCTGGGGGGTGTTAAAGAATAATACTTGGTATTTTTGGTCATTGGTTTCCAAACTCGAGGCTTTGTCAAAGTTGGAAAAAACAAATTTTAGATTTCATGCTTCTTAGACCGATGGGTAACCCATCAGCATTGTATCGTCCACAAACTATTGGTGGGTTTTTTTGTCCATCGTCGGGTGAACTCTTATCCCTCTGAGATCATTGTTGTCCCTCATTTTACCTACCCAACCCTTCCACCCTGTGGATGAAGAGAAAAGGGGATAAGGGATCTCCTTGTTTTATCCCCCTCGAGGCTTAATGAGACCTGATGGAACCCCATTCACAAGAATGGAGAAGAAGGCTGAGGACACTAAGTTCATTATCCATTCAATCCACTCTGCATTAAACCAAAAATTCATTAGCATAATTCTAATAAACTTTCAATTGGTTGTGTTGTAGGGTTTGGATATGTCTAGTTTCACAATGATTCCCATAATTTTCTTTGCTTTTATAGAATGAAGCATCTCATGGACCAAAATAATTACATTTGTTATCTATCGACCCTTAACAAACTCTGACTATTCAGGGAAGATTAGGCCTAGTAGGAGGGGTTTGAGTCTATTTGCAATTACCTTAGTTATGATTTTGTAGATGACATTGCATAGGATTATGGGCCTGAATTTGTCTATAGAATCAACTCCTTTACATTTTGGAATGAGAGTAATAAAGGTAGCATTAAAAGCTATCAGAATCCTTCTTGAGACCCTAGAGTCTTCGACTATCTTCCACACTTCGAGCTTGATTAGAGCCCATAAATGATGAAATAAGTTCACCGTGAATCCATTTGGGCCCAGGGATTTTCCTTTTATCATCTAGAAAATTGCTTCTTCAACCTCAACAAGGGATATAGCTTTCATCAAGAGTTTATTTTTTTTGTGGGAAACTAGTGAAGGGATGAACCTCATTATTTGGTCAATGTCTCCTCTCTTGTTCTGTCTTGGGCTAGACATATATCCTTGAAATGTTGGTTCAAGGTGGTTTATATTTCCTCCCCTGGAATTATTAATTGAAAATATTTTTTTCTGCATCCTGTTCTGAACGACCAAACGCTGGAATATTTTTGTATTTCTCTCCCTCTATTTCAACCATTGATTCCTATACTTTCGTCTCCTAATAATTTCCTCTTACATTTCCCTCTCTTTTGTTTTAGAACAGAGGCTGAATTCTTCCATATTCAAGTTAGTGGTATACCCATCATTCATCCCAATGACTTGGACCTTCTGCAAGCAAGATTCCAGGATCTTCTTATCAGCAAAAATATTACCAAAATCCTCGATGTTCCATTTTTTAACCCTTTCTTTCAAACCTTTTAACTTCTGATGAAATTTGTACATACTCTGGTTGTATCCTTCGCTTAATTAATCCCACCAAGTCCTAATATTTTCAGTGAACTCTGGATGCCCTAGCCAAAAATGTTCAAACCTAAAGTGTTTTTGACCTGGGAACCCAACCCACTCCAAATTAATTCGATTGCCCAATGATCCGATCATGATCCTAGAAGAGTAGCTGAATGGAGTTCACTTCCTATGTCCAATATGGATTTATAAACTAAGAATCTGTCGAGGCGGGAAGCAATGTGTATGTCCCTCGTCCTCTTATTTTTCCATGTAAACCATCCCTCCCCCAGAGTGACATATACAAGTATTAATTCTTCAATGGTGTTTCTGAATGTGTCACATGCTTCCTCCAGCCTGCACCAACCACCTTTCTTCTCCTCCAGAGAGGTTATGTTATTGAAGTCACCCCCTAAAACCCAGTGTTTACTACCCATCCTTTCTTATATTTTTTGGAGTGACTTGATGAAATCCCTCTTTTCTCCAGCATTATGAGGTTCGTATACATTTGTCACCACTCCTTCAACTAAGAACCCTATTTCCTTAAAATCTGTTGATATGAAGCACTGGTTACCTCGGAATCCTCCTAACTTCACCCTAGTGGGATCCCATAAGATTCCCAAGCCTCCTGCATAGCCTCTTGCATTAATGCCTATCCCTTCGCTTCACTTCCATATTTTCTTACTCAATTCTTGGATCTGAGTTGTTGGGAACTTAGTCTCTTTTAAGAAGACTATGGTTGGATTTGTTCTCTTGATCTTCTTGCTCAATATCTTTTATTTTCGTGGGATGTTTAGGCCCTGTACATTCCATGATATGATCTTCATTGGGCAACTTAACAACCTAAAGCAACCTTAATGGTAGGGTACTGTCCTGACTCTACCAAACGTCATCTTACTTCTACTACTCTCGGTTTGTTCGATTTCCTTCATGTCTTCTTGTTTGGCTCTTCAAACTTTTGTTTCATCTCCTTGTGAGATATTGTGCTAATCCCCAGTTGGTTTGAAGCTCGAGCTTTGAGGATGGCTTATTTTAACAGTATCACTTGCTCCCGCGGAGACATATCTTTTTCCTACATCCACACAAGCTTGCTCGATCCCCTCCAAGTCAAAATATCCTATATCCATATCCTCTACTTCCTCTCTTGTTTCTCAATCCCCAACCTCTAGAGGCTTTTCTTTTGTAGCCTCATCCCGCATATGGGAAGCTATCTCCATTGTCTTCATGTGGGGATGATCCCCCTGCTTTCCTTATGATTTATTTTCAAAGGTTTCCTCCGAGAGGTCATCCAACACCTTGAATTTATTAGATACTAATGTCTTCTTGTTCACCTCCTAGTTGTACTTCTTTCGCCCTCCTCGCTTCCTTGAGGATACCCTAGTGAACCCTTGATCATGTTTTCCTCTTCCTTCCCCAATGTTTTCTTTGAACCATTCATGGGATATTCCCTAAACAAGAGACCATATTCATGGTACCTTCGACATCAAAATGAGATATGTTCATAATTCAGGGTTTGCACCCAGTCCCCGTCTTCCCATGACATTATGATCACTTCGGGTAGATATTTGGTCATATCCATGTAGACACCGATCCTCAAATATGTCATGTATCTTTGGATCCTAGTGTGTTATGATATTTTGATGAATTTTTCCAGAGAGTTCCCAAGGTCTTCCAGGATTTATGGGTCTTAGTATTCACCCGTCAACGAGTACACCTTGATTCATATTGGCGCTACTTTCATGTCTTTGTTCTCCAGGAAGAACTTTTCCTCTAAGGTATTAGGAATAATCCTATCCAGTAAAAGAAATACGACCCCCCATCCAGAACTATGCTCCTATCTTCCACATTAAGAAAAGATATGGTGAAAACACCCTTGGAGCCCAACTGAAGATCGTAGTGCCCCTTGGGTTTACAAGAGGAGTTGGTCCACCAGATTAGGGATTTTTTCGAAGGTTGCATTCCTACAAACTTCCCAATCAGCACGTGATCTTCCATATACTCGATTCGTTCCCTGATCTTCAAAGATCTGACCTGCATGGTCAGAATCAGGGCCACTTTAGGCATGCAATGCCATGGATTCTGATCCATCGGTCTTCTTATCTGGGTCTGGGGTTGATATAGAGATATAGGGATGTCTGCGATCTGCAACCCTGCCGAGGCAGAAACCAGGGAGGCTATTTTGCCTCCTCCATTTCCATCTCCCATGCTTCCGTCAATCCACCCCACTTCGCAAATCCCCGACAACTCCTTCTTCCTCCGAGTCTCTTCAAATAAATAATATGTTTTCTAACCTAATTAATACTCATAATTTTGTTTAAATTTAACTAAAATTACCGACATTGCTATTATGCCATGAGAACGTAGCAAACCAACAAAACAAGGTTTTTGACATCAACAAAATTGGCTTTTGTTTCGGCCACTTTATAGTTGTATTGCAATAAAAGTCCACAGTATACAAGCCACATAGCTAGAGAAAAAATTAAAAGCGTGCAAACTCCGATCACAATAACATGAAATTAGCATTTTCAAGGTCAAATCACATATTCAACCAATAATATATAAGATAAATCTATTTTATTTAATATTTAAATTATAATTATTTTAATTCTAAAGTTAAATATTAATATATAAATTTAATTTTACAAATTAATTGAAAAGTAAGATGTTTTTAAATACTTAACGGATTACATAATACTCACATAATAGTATCCCTTTGGCAAAGTGTAATATTTTTTATTGCTACTTTATAATATTGATAATTAAAAAATGATTATTTTATTGGGTGTGGATATTAAAAGTCCTAATGTTTATTTTTCAATAGTATTAAAAATAATCATTTAATTAAATTAATCGTGTGAATTCATTTCTTCAAATAGTATAAAAATAAGAAATTCAAATAGTATAAAAATAAGAAATTGAATTTGTTGGGTTTGTAATGTAAAAAGTCATAAGTTACTCTTGATTAGAAATTTAATAATTCAACTGATCAACCGAGAATCCTATGACAATTGACCCTGATTTCTCCCTGGGAGCCTGTAAGAGGACTGATGTTCCCCATCTTCACCATCGATGCTGCAAACTGTACGAGAAAGGATCCTTCATATTGTGCATAAGCCTTAACAAGCTGCATTGTGCTCCCTTGGCCATTGGTGAGCAATTCCTGGTCTGAAGTCAACAATCCACGCCCGCTCAGCAAGTTCTTGAAGTAGTTGTTATCGAATTGGGCGGGACTTGCATAATCCAGTGGGGACAAGTTATTATCTCCTCCCGATCTCGGACACGCGGCTACGAGCCGAGTATAGTAAGAATTGTCTAGGGCCACGTCTTTCTGTCCATTTCCGTTCTGGTTGTAAAGCCTCTGCTTGAAATTTGCGCATTGAACCTGGCCGATGGTGTGACTCCCTGCATTTGTAATAAATTTTCTGTACTTAATAATCTACACCTGAGATTCAATGCTATCAAACAAATGACTGACTATAAGCAATTTAAAATGATCTACAATATGATACCTGACAGGGCCACCATGTCTATCAAATTCAGACCCTGTTGGCTAAACTTGTCAATGAGAGTTTGGAGAGTTGAGGTGGGCGCTGCTAGATTGTTGTTCGACCCATTCAAGCTTGCAGTCATCGAGTCTCTCCTCCCGAGTAAAACTTCCCAGCCCCGCCCTCCACTCTGATGTTTATCAATCCATAAACAACATGAATATTCACTTCCAGTTACATTAACGTCAAAGCTAGCTACCATTATTTAGGCTTAAATATTCTTGGAAATCAGTACTAGCTAATATGTCTTTCTGAATGAATGAAATGTTCAATGGGGAATGGATTAATATATATATTACGAGGACCACTGAATCACGAGCTGCAATAGCGAGAATATCTGCACAGGATACAGTTTGTGGGCACTCCTTCTCCAGTGCACTCTTAATCTCATCAATAACTTCATATCCTCTGACAGAGTTGTTGTTTGGAAACGCTCCCTTCTCACTAACAATGCTTCCACTGTCATCCAGCAGTATCGATGCGTCGCATCCCTGTCATACCAAGCACACATTTAATTGTTAGGAAATATTTCTGAGATCAATCTGCATTACAATTAAAAAAACCCTATCACCTGTCAATAGTTATAAATACTACCAATGAGATCAATCTCCATTACAAAAGAACACTATCACCTGGACAAAGCAATCATGGAAATGAAGCCTGAGTAAGGACGCCGCCATTCGAGCTTCCTTCATCACAGCATTCTGTACTACTGATCTTACTATTTGTTCTGCCGTAGGACATGACAGTGCATAAAACCGTGGGATCAAAGAATTGAAATAAGCCGGAGTTGAAAAGGGAAGAGCATCGGATAATGAGAATGATACTAGGCATGTCTGCAGCAAAAAAATTAGCAAAACAGGGAGAGTGAAGCGGGGAGAAATAGTTATGGCCATGATTCTCATGCAGGATGAATCTACAATAATATTGAACTGCTATTCCAATCTGTTTATGAACACAGTTGGAAAAATAGAGAAAGCTGAGGGAGTTGGAGTGGGTTATGCTCATTTATATCAATCACGTCTGGATATTGAACGCCACTCCACCGATTTACGTTGCTGTTAATGTTAATGCAATTGAACAATGAAAGAAGATTGCTCAGCTACTCCATTTCATCGCACCCTACGCCGCACGGATGATATAATATCCATTGATATTTTTATCGATTAGATCGTCTAAAAGGTTTTATATAGTAGATTTAGAGAATGATATTTATACCTTTATTTTGTTTTTAAAAATATAATATTTGAGTTTTATTGTAATTTTTTATTTTAAATGTTATATAAATGTAAACTTAAAAAAATATATATGGTATATCAAGTTATAATGGAGTCACATAGGTATTAAATTTCTCATATTTAAATAATTAATTTGAAGTTAAAATATGTTTATTAATGGTAATACACTTTTTATAATTAAATGAAATACTTAATAAAGTTTTTTATTTTATTTTATTTTATTAAGCATTTAAGAAATCATACATATCTTTCGAATAATACAGTGTTTCTCTATACAATGATCAATAATAATAAGTTCCAGTACATATATGTCGGAGCCGAAAATAAGACGTTGTAGTATTACTACATATGTCAGAGCAAAAGGGAAAGGGCATCTGCCTCTCGTACCATTCTGTGTCTCTCGTTGACTCAAATAGTACGTGAAACCTACCCTATTTAATTTTATACCACGCATTTGTCTCTCATTTCGTTAACACAAATTGATAGGTTTTAATATTTATAAAACATTTCAAAGCTCACAAATAAAACGTAAAACGTAAATATTTTAAATTATTATTTTTATATTTTTATACTTTGTTTTGTATTTATTTTGTTGTCTTGTACATAGGTCGAGGCATTAGTTCATGGTTATGTTTAATTTTTCAAGGTAGATTATAGTTTGTATATAGTGATAGCAATTTTATTTTTGAAAAACAATTTTTAATATGAATCATTTCAATTATTATTGACAAGGGTAATGTCTTTTTCGTTTTGTGTTGTCTACCATTGGGCAGTGGGAAGATGTCATCCAAGTTTAATGCTTCTTGCAACAAATTTTAATGTCTCTCGCATTTTTAGAGCTTCCGAAAAGGGACCCATGCAACTTTTGGTTGTCATATTACATCGTATCCATCTGGGTTTTCACCTAGTCACCACATTGGAATTCAATATCAATTGAGAGGAAAGAAGGAAGACATTAATGGTAGCATTCAAGGCAATGAGCATGGTTTTTTTTATGTCTGTTACACCGACAATGGTGTCAAGGAGAGTAGGCGAGGTCAAAGGCAAGGCAAAATCCTTGGTACCTCGAGGCATTAAACACCATCACTATATGTGCAGCCTACAATCTCCTAAGGAGGCATTGTGCTCTATTGAGAACAAAGAAGCTATGGTTGAATCTCTGTAGCACAAATTTTGTTAGCAACTTCCTTCAGTCCCCTGTTTTAGCCACAACCCATGGACAATAGATCTGGAATAATAGAATTACTTCTTTCTGCTAAAACAAGTACACAACACTTGAATGGAACAAGAATATGAGCACACAAGAAAATCAGAGAGAGCATTCATAAAATACACACATGCAAAAATATGATTGCATATTGAGGAAAACACTCTAGATTTGGGCATGAATACTTCCAGATTTATTTACATCTACATTATGTGCAAAAGTTACAAGCTTCTCTTCATTTTTGCCATATTCTACAGTGTTCCTTTTTCATCAACCTACAACAGCGACAAAGAAATTAACACCAGAATTACATTGCAGGAAGATTTACATAGGAGATATCTAGAAAACAAGGCGTCTAGAGACTTTGGGAGATGTCAATGTGGGGATTGACTTCTTTAGGAAGTCTCTGATCATTTAATACGGTAGTTATTTTTCCCCTATCAGTTGCAAAAAGGAAAGAAGAGCTGGCAACGATGGATGAGTTGTCTTAACGACCAATTTTGCCGAATTTTGTTTTCACCTACCAACATTCTCCCTTTTGAAATCAAATGGAGACAAATCTCTGGTTATCCATCCAAAAACTATGGATCATGTTACTCCCAAGCCAGCCAAGCTTCTACAAAGCTCTTGCTTGTCTCTTGGTAAAACTTTAGTGAGCATATCAGCAAGGTTCTCAGCAACATGAATCTTTTCCAAATTTAAATACCCTTCTTCTAACACCTACCGAATCGAGTGGTACCAACTTATATCAATGTTCTTGGTCCTTGAATGAAATGTTGGGTCTTTCGCCAAGTGAATGGTCCTCTGACTGTCACAATGCAACACATACTTGTCCTTTTTTATTCCCAGCTCTCCTAGGAATTGCTGCATCCACAACATCTCTTTGCAAGCCTCTGTTGTAGCTATGTATTCTGCCTTGGTTGTGGAGAGAGCTACAATTTTTTGTAGCCTAGATACCCAAGACACCACTGCACCTGCAAATGTCTACAAGCAACCAGTGGTGGACTTTATAGTTTCCACATCTCTAGCCATATCTGCATTTGTAAAACCTTCAAGTACAATATTAGGATTTCCAAAACACAAACAATAATGACTAGTACCTTTGAGGTACCTTAAAATCCACTTTACCGCTTGCCAATGTTGTTTGCACGGATTGGTAATAAATCTACTCACTACTCCCATTGAGTGTGGAATTTCTAGGCGTGTACATACCATGGCATACATCAAGCTGCCAACTGTTGAAGCATAGGGGATTTTTCTCATTTCCTCCTTTTCCTTGTCATTACAAGGGCACAAATCAACACTCAATTTGAGGTGGGATGCAAGAGGTGCTCCCACTAGTTTGACATCCTTTATATTAAACCTGTTAAGCACCTTCTCAATATACCTTTCTTGTTTTGGCTCCACAACCTTTTGTTCTTTTTGTCACATATGATCTTCATGCCCAATATTTGTTTTGCTTGGCCTAAATCCTTGATTGCAAATTGACTTCCCAAGTCCTTCTTCAACCTGTTAATCATGCTCTTATCATGCCCAACAACTAGCATGCCATCCACATATAGCAACAAAATGATAAACCTTTCTTGGCCATACCTTTTAATGTAAACACAAGGATCAGCCTCTAATCTCCTAAAACCATGTTCCAACATGAATGAATCAAACCTTTTATACCATTGGTGAGGTGCTTGTTTCGGCCCATAGAGACTCTTCTTCAATTTACAAACCAAGTTTTCTTTGTCTTTTGTTTTGAATCCTTTTGGATTCTCCATATAAATCTCCTCCTCCAATTCTCCATGAACGAAGGAAGTCTTCACATCTAGTTGTTCACACTCTAAATATAAAGTAGCAACAAGACCAAGAATAATTTTAATGGATGGCATTTTAACAATAGGAAAAAAAATTTCATTAAAATCAATACCTTCTGTTTGGGAAAATCCCTTCACCACCAACCTTTCCTTGTACCCCTCCTTCTTTCCTTCACCCTCATGCTTGATCTTGTACACCCACTTGTTTTGAAGAGTTTTTTTTTTTTCCTTCTGGAAGATTTACTAGCTCCCATGTTTTGTTCTCCAACAAAGAATCAATTTATTCATGCATGGCTTTCTTCCAATCTTTGCTATGCTCATCATCACAAGCCTCCTAAAAACAATGAGGTTCACCTTCATCGGTTAGCAAAATATAATTTGAGGGGGGATACCTTTGTGATGGCTTATCATCCCTAGTGGACCTGCTAAGCCGGTTGTGGTGGTATATTTTCTGGTTGGATCTCTTGTAGTGGTTGTTGCAAGTCTTTTTCTTCTTGCTGCCCATAATTTTTAGCAGGATTCCCATCATCTTCAGCTGGTTGTCCACCATTTTTTTCCTGTTGTCCATTATTTTCTTGCAATGGTGGGATGTTTTCTTGTTGCTCAACAAACCTATCAGTTAATTTGTTCACCTTCATATCACATGTAGGCTTCTTGAACATTTCTAACTCATTGAATATGCCATCTCTGCTTCTAATAACTTTGGATTTAATCAGATCCCCCAATCGATAACCAAATTCACGATCAGCATACCCAAGAAAAATACATTTTATGGATTTGTTATCTAATTTGGTTCTTTTCTCTTTGGGAGTGGGTACAAATGCTTCACATCCAAAAATTTTCAAGTGAGATTAGTTTACCTTCTTGTCGGTCCAAACTTCTTCAGGGATGCCACCGTCCAAGGCTATTGTAGGCGACTAGTTGGTGAGGTAACAAGTTGTCCTCATTACTTCTGCCCAAAAATGCTTCTCCAACCTGGAATTTAACAACATGCTCCTCACCTTCTCCATGATGGTGTGATTCATCCTTTCTGCAGTACCATTTTGTTGAGGAGTACCAGTGACAGTCTTCTCATGCTTTATGCAAAATTTGTTGCAATATTCCTTGAAGGAATTGGAGCAATAATCCCCACCTTTATTTGTGCTTAAGCACTTGAGTAGTTTGTTAGTCTCTCTTTCAACACCGACATGAAATTTTTGAAATATATCAAATACCTCATCTTTTCCCTTCATAGGATAGGCCCAAAAGTTTCTAGATGCATCATCTATGAAAGTAACAAAATATGAGGTTCTTTTTAGAGACTTAACATTAACCTACCCAAATACATCAGAGTGTACCAATTCCAATCGTTTTTTTTTCTTTCATGGCCTCCTCTCATAAATGAGACTCTACGCTTCCTACCATATATACAATGCTCACAAAGATCAAGTTCATAAGATATTTAACCTGGAAGAAGATTTTTTCCAACAAGAACTTTTAGGCCCTTTTTGCTCATGTGGCCCAAATGCTTATGCCACAACCCAAATGCTTATGCCACAAATATGGTGAGGTTTCTTCTTTTGCAACGGCAGCCACATTTGATTTTCTTGTTGTTGCTCTCAATGTATACAATGTCCTTGTTTTGAATCCGCTAGCCATGACCAATGCTCCTTTGCTAATTTTCCAGCCACTCTTTCCAAAGCTAGTGGAGAAACATTCATCATCCAATTGTTCCATTGAGATTAGGCTCATGCGCATCTCTCGAACACATGCCTGACTTATTTTAACAGTGTATCATTCCCATCCTTTGCTTGGATTCAGACATCTCCCACTCCAACAATGTCACAAAAGTGATTGTTTTCTAGATGTACTCAACCATAGTCTCCAACTTCATATGAGACAAAATTGGTTTTGGATGGGGTTACATGGTGAGATGCCCTAGAGTCTAGAATCCAATTGATGCTATTGCTAGAGGTGTATAGGCATTATTCTTCCATTGAAACAGTAAATAGAAAATCACTATATGAAACTACAACAGTGGTCTCACCTTCATTTGTGTTGGCTGATTTTTTATTTGAGCTAGCTGGTTTTTGCTCCTTCTGTTCTTTCTTCCATATCCAACATTCTCTTTTCATGTGTCCTGGTTTTCCACAATGATAGCAAGTAATTTTGCCTCTTCTTGATTTTGATCTACCCCTTGACTTTCAACGCACTTGCCTAGTTCGGTCAATTTTCCTTCCCCGATCAGCTATGGTAAGAGCTTTTCCTCCCTCATTTCCTGTCACTTATTTTCATCGCAGATCCTCATTCATTAAGTTGTTGCTAACATCATCAAACTTCAGGTTCCCTACGGGAGCTGAAGTGCTTTTGGCAACTCTGAAATTCTCCCAGTTGTCTAGGATGGAGCACATGAGTAGGATGGCTATGATTTCATCATCCAACACAATTTTAACAAAGGCAAGGTGATTGATAATGATGTTGAATTCATTTAGGTGCTCTGCAACTGAAGCACCCTCCTTCATCTTCAAATTGTATAACTTCTTCATCAAAAATACCTTGTTTGATGTTGTGTTTTTCTCATACAGATCATGTAGTTTCTTCCATAGATCTACTGATGTCTTCTCTCCAGCCACATTGAAGTAGGCCTTCTTTGCTAAGTATTTCCTGATTGTAGCAATGACCTTCTTGTCAAGATTGTTCCATTCTTCATCTGTCATTGATGAAGGTTTACTTGTTGCTCATTCAATGGGAAAATATTGATCTTTTAAGATCAGTATGTATTCCATTTGTGCTTTCCACAGAGAAAAAATAGTCCCATTTAGCTTCTCCATGTCACTCATAGTTGTACTCTCCATGCTGCTTCAAATAACACTACTGAAACTCCCACTCTCCAATTCTGGCCTCCTCAGAATCTCATAGGCTTATAGGAAGAAAAAATGCACAGTAGACAACCTCTAATTGCCAAATTTTTCTACAGCACGGGTTGGATCTGATACCAGTTGTTGAGAAAAGAGAAGCTATGGCCCAATCTCTGTAGCACAAATTATGTTAGCAACTTCCTTCAGTCCATTGTTTCAACCACAACCCATGGACATCAGACCTAGAATACTAGAATTACTTCTTTCTACTAAAACAAATACACAACACTTGAATGGAACAAGAATATGAGCACAAGAGAAAATCAGAGAGAGCATTCATACAATACACACATGCAAAAATACAATTGCATATTTAGGCAAACACTCTAGATTTGGGCATGAATACTTACATATTTATTTACATCTACACTCCGTGCAAAAGATACAAGCTTCTCTTCATTTCTGCCATATTCTACATCGTTCATTTTTTATCAACCTGCAACACCAACAAAGAAATTAACACTGGAATTACATTGCAGGAAGAATTACATTGGAGATATCTAGAAAACATGGCGTCTAGAGACTTCGGGAGATGTCGGTGTGGGGATTGACTTCTTTAGGAAGTCTCTGATCATTTAATACGGTAGTTATTTTTCAACTATCAGCTCCAAAAAGGAAAGAGGAGCTAGCAACGATGGATGAGCTGGCTTAACGACCAATTTTGCTGGAATTTGTTTGCACCTACCAAAATGCTCGAAAGTGCCCATTCTCGCCATATTTTTCCCCTCATGAGCCTAAAAAATTCACCTATGTTCATAAGGTCTTTGATGCGAGCAATGTCTCCTAGATGCTTCTTCTAAAGGTTTGGTTTAATTTTATTGCACAAAAATACCCATCTGAACCTAAATCTAATACACCTCTAGCTTCTCATGGATATATAAATATCTAGTAACATTATTATGCTCCAAAGCTTAAGGATATATAAATATCTAGTAACATTATTGATATATATTTGAGAGGATGGTTTTCGGTGTTGTGGTGTAATTGTAGTTGTTTTTCCAATGTTTTGTGTTCGATTTTTTGGTGAAAAAAAAAATTAATACTAAAAACAAAAAAGGACTCATTTTTTTTCTATTTTTATGTAAATACATGTTAAGTAACATGGTTATGTGACTGTAATATCTCACTAAAAAGCTCCCCAACCAATTTGTTTTTCTAGATCTGTTGCTTATATATCAAGATCCATTTAAAAGTGATTTTAGATTCAAAATTTGTTATAGATCGGGCATTGTCCCGAACAGGGATCGAATTTGACGGGTAGATGGAATTTGACGGGTAAATGCCCGTCATGGGTCATTTTACGCGTCAAATACAGCTAAGATTTTACCAAGACCGTCAAAATCTGGCTGAGAATACAGAAAACGTTTCAGATTTTGATGGTTAACAGCATAGGTCATTTTACCTGTCAAAATTTTACCAAGACCGTCAAAATCTGGCTTAGAATACAGAAAACGTTTCAGATTTTGATTGTTACCAGCAATTTTGACGGGTGCCCACCATTTGAAATTCCAACCCTGGGACTCCCAAATGCTTACAATCAATGTTTTTTTAGATGTGTCATTAACGTTTAATACAGAATGCTGTGACTTTTCTGAATGTGACAGAATTCATGTCGTTAGATCTATTTAGGGTCAAAGAAATGCTCTATGGATCGATTTGCTCCGTAAGAATGCTTGAATTCCCTTCACATGGCCTATCATAATCAACAAAATCTGGTTAGGAACCCTGAATACGACTCACAGCTACATGTTTATTCCTGCTTAAATTAGATTTGCGTGGAACGATAAAACCTTTTAAGATAATATGTGTAGAATTAAATTCCTTAAAAGTTATTGAGTCTATCACTAAATCCATTTAAAAGAATATGGTTGTATAGATCTGTATATGGAATGTTTCCGATCGGTGTAAAGCCACTTATCATTTGTTATATCTTGTCATCTTTGTGAACATATAACTGTCCAATCGCGGCAGGTTATAGATCTGTATATATGTATGTAATTGAGTGTGTAGATCTTAAGGAAACCCAGATCTGTCTAGTTATTTATTGAGGCGATCAGGGTACAGCTATGACCGAGTTGAATAGTTTAATCACTCTAAATTCATTGTAGAATCACAAATTTGATCGAAAGGTGCTATGTCATAATTCTCTTTATACACAGTGATTATAATTCTGTTATCAACCAGCTTACAACAATCATGTATTGGCCAGAGCCTTCAATAGAAATACATGTTAGATCTCGTATTATTCTAAATAGACTAAGATAATGAATAGAAAGGAGTTTAAACAATTTAAACTTTGTTAGTCAAGGAAGACCAATTGATCAAATCGAGTGGACCCTACATCGCTAAGTAAGTTGAGCGCTAACGAACACCAAACCTGAACAATAAACAAGTTAAGTAATTGTTAGATTGATTGATCGATGATATCTTGCCTTCCTCACAAGTTAGAACCCATGAGTGACAGTTCAATCGACTAACTGGTGTTCATTATGTCTCAGAGAAACACTATTGTCTCTTCAACGTTCCATGTGATGATGTTGGGTCGGGAGTAAGAAAAACTATACGCTCTTTTATTATGAAAAAGACTGGAGTAGTAGAGATTTCTGGAACCAAATTAGTCATTTGATGCAATTGGATTAGGTGTTTTAGACCACACTTCAATCCATAATTCAATTGAATCGCCAGGTTACATAGCTTCAATTCTGCTTGTGAAAGCTTAGCAGACAACTCTGCCATATTTAGCACCTTATCCTTCCCATATTCTTTAAATAATAAAGTCTATATTGCCAGTCGCCTGAATAAATAATAAAGTCCATATTGCCAGTCGAGGGACCTTTGCAAGGTACGGGAAATCAAATGCTTGGGAAGAGAAGGGACGCCGAGGCAAGGAAGCTTCTAGAAGATGTGGTTAAACAGGTTCAGCCCATCATGATGAAGCCCAAATGGCGTGTCAAGGTCTTATCAGAATTATGGTATTCCCTTAAAACTTTTTATATTTTCATTTTTTTGGTTGTTGGTTTCGTTACTCTCATTGAATCCTTAGTTAACTTTTTTGTTTTGATGGTAAATGGAATAATCCTTAAGTAGTAGGTTTGCTATTGGCTAAGTTATAGGAAGAAAGAACTTCTAAGCTATCAAAATTACCCAAGGACTAGTCTGGACCACCAACTCTTTTACATCTCACTGATAAAATCCAATTTAGTTTGATTCCTAGAAATTTTAAACATTTAAATTATGAATTTTTGAATCCTAATGGCTTTGTGAGTAATCACAGCCTAATTTATGGGTCAGGGTCCTAATTTTTGGGGTTTTATATGAATTTAAGTGAACCTTTAAATAATTAGAGATAAAGACTGGAAATCTGGGATAACCTTTCCTCATTCTCAATGTGGATTCTGCTTAGGTCAGAATCAGTTCTATCATAAAATTATTTATGCAATTCAATGAACAAATCTTTAGGTCTCACAATAGGCCACGCAATGCAGTTGGAATAATGTAGAATTCTTTTTATAGATATTGTGAATGTTTTAGATTAGATGAGTTGTTTAAGATCGAAATTTATAGGATATAGATCTAAATTTGTTTGAGATAGCATAAACTATTTAATGTAATCATTTTTTTTAATTAATTGAATTCGTGTTACATTATTCGTGTGTTGGTGTGGTTTTACACTCTTGGGAGTGTGCAAGAAGTTGAGGGACCTTTTAGATGCAACCTCACTTTTTAGGAACACGCTCATGTTACATAGAAAAAGAACGCGCTCCTCTTCCATAGCGCTTGGAATTGTAAATCCGAGCCTGACATGTCAGCAGACATGTAGGCTAGGTAACAATAACGCGCACGCGTTATAGAACTACAAAACACGTACGCGTTTTGTAGTTCTATAATGCGTGCGCGTTTTGTAAATTAAAAAATAAAAATAAAAACACACAGTCCCCCACCCGAGAGTCATTTTCACCGAACAGTATCGCGAAAACGAGCGTGGAAGAGTGCCGGAGGAGCGTGGAAGAGTGCCAATTCCTCCATTTGAAGACAAATCCTCCGGTGAATCGTCATATTACTAGGTAATTCATTCACCCATAGCTTTTTTTTTTCAATTAGATACTTAAATTATCATTTTTTATTTGTAAATACAATAAAAACCATAAAAAAATTAACAACCATCTCATAGCCAAAACACCAACCAACCAAAGATGATGATATGCCAATGCCTTGCCCAATTTAGATGCTATTCTATATCTAATCAAATGAAACTATCTAGTACATTAAAAAAAAATAGAATAGTCAATAACCCAAACAATTACATGACCAAAAGAGCCTACCCTTCAAGAGAAATTCACCAACAAACCAAATATTGCCTAAAAATCTACATCATATGCCATACATTTGAATTAAGGCCTTTAAAATTACAAGCAAGCCAAAATTCCTAGAGAATGTGAAAACCATAACCATTAGAAAAAAAACCACTTTCACTAGAATCTAGGAAGCATAAACAAACATCTTTTCAATATGACTGGAAGCATAAACAAGTATCTTTTCAAAAAGTGATGAAAGAACTCGTACTCGCTATAGAACCATGGACAATTTCATAATGGCATTCCCTATTATTCTGCCCATATAGAAGAAATATGGAATTTTAAAACATTTATTACACACCTAAAAACTTGTGCCAACTGGGGAAATCGCGCCAAAGCCTGTTGTACACTGTACAACTTATGTACACGTTGAACTAACCTCGAAATCCATGCCAAATTAGTCCCAAATAGAAATAGACATGTATGGCCCA